>PJEM01021930.1:0-10286 GCA_004023845.1 Helogale parvula | reverse complement strand
ATGGAGTACTACATGGCAATGAGAGGGAATGACATATGGCCCTTTGTAGGAAAGTGGATGGACCTTGAGGGTGTCATGCTGAGTGAAGTAAGCCAGGCAGAGAAGGACAGAAACCATATGTTTGCTCTCATAGGTCTAGCAGGAAAACAGGAGAGACCTAATGGAGAACCAGGGGGAGCGGAGGAGGGAGAGAGAGTTGGGGAGAGAGAGGGATGCAAAACTTGAGAGACTATTGAATGCTGAAAATGAACTGAGAGTTGAAGGGGAAGGGGGAAAAGAGGTGGTGGTGATGGTGGAGGGCACTTAAGGGGAAGAGCACTGGGTGTTGTATGGAAAACAATTTGACAATAAAATATTATAAAAAAAAAAAGACATGCCCTTTTTTAAATAACAGTTTAATGTGAGAAAATGAAACATCTGAAACAGTGAATTGTTTTTCTAATTACTGTGGAAAACAGTGCCCTTCCTACCATCTTTACTAAATTCTTTTAGAGACTGAACAAGGTAACAGATGTGATAGGTTTTGAAAAATCTTTGAAATCTTTTTATAACTATAAAACACTATTACTATGACTACGTTTTATGTCCACGTGACTAGTGTAATATTTAGAGGTGCCGGGCACTGGTGGTTCAAAAGACCAGATGGTTGAAGTGGATTCTCAATATACAACTAATTTTATTTATTTATTAAATGCCTCAATATAGCCATTGGAGATTTAAGTCGAGTGAGGTGTTTTATGTTCATCACCACATTAAATCCTTAAAGCATCCAGATAAGTACACTGAGGCTTGGGGCGGGGGGGGAGGTTAAGTAGCACCTAGAAAGTAATAGAGCTGGTGTTTGAGCCCAGATTTCCTAGTCTCCAAAGTCTTCCCTTTCTACTCTGCTATCAGAATTGCTTATTCACAATAGCACTTGATACTAGCAAATCATGCCACCTACGCGCTGTACATGTCCATCTACTGTATATAACAATATAATATAATGTGTACAATACACATGTATATTGCAAAATAACAATTAGGAATTCCCCTATGTTCTGCATCGAAGAAGCCACTACGTACATCTGTCCCGTAGATGAGGAAATCACCAGTTAAGGCATGGCATAAAATACGGCACTTATCATCCACCGCGGGGAAGAGTCGAGTCTCACGTTCTTCTTGAGCGTCCAGGACCTCACTTTCTATCTAAAACATAAAAGAATAATAATAGCTCATAGATGTATTTGACTAAAGCTGGCCTGTAACAATCTAGGGAGATAGGAGAGAGTCTTCCTAAGTTCGATTAAACACTCAGACTACTGAATGTCGCCCGAGAAAGACGCCAGACGGGAGCCACAGCCGGCCAGCAGGGCGGCAGTAAACAACCCCCTGTAGTGGGAACGGGCCCTGCAGCGGGCCCTGCAGTGGCAACAGCTACTGTCTTTGGCTTCCCAGAAGCAAAGAGGCATGAAATAGATGTAGGAGATGCCCTTGTTCAGAAGTCCATTATTTGGGGACCTAATACCTTTTGAACAATTTAACAGGCTTGGTTTCAAGGATCCCCCCAGTGACATGCCCAAATACAGAAGTCAATTCATTCCAGCAAGCCCAGGCACATCATGGGCCCGTCAGTTTTCAATTTCCCACAAGTGCAGTTTACCAACAGGATGGATCTGGCCACGGCAATGTTGTGAGTAGCACAGTGGATATTTTGTTAGGTTTCTTGGAAACAGAGCAGGAAAGTTAACTGAGTATCTCATACAGAAGGGGTAAAGAGTTCTGCTGGTCCCTTTTCCACACCTGGCTTCCTAACTTCCTGACTAAAGTCCTTGATAGTATGACATTAGGCTGTTCATCATCATCATTTAAACTGGGTCATCATTAGTCCTGAGGGCTCTGGGACATCAAAATTATACTTACCAAATGCAACTGGACTTTGCCTTCAAAAAGTGCAGCAGCATAGTCAGAATGGAGGCAAACGCTGGATACGGTCCCCAGATATTCCACGTCTTTCAATTTTTTAACAGCTGTAGCAATAAACACACACACACACACACACATACACATTAAGATATAAATAAAATTATATAAAGACTTGCAAATAATTTTTAAACGTGTACCTTTTTAAGGGCATTCTGAACCAAAAATTTTTATTTTAGCCATTCTAAGGAAAATCTTAGTTGTCATATAGATTTGCTTTCAGGAATTCCATAGTGGTGCAAGTGAAACCAAGTAAGAGAAAATAAAATCACATGTAAAACAACCAAAAATTATACTTCAGTGACAATAAGCTTAATCGTGTACTCTATTGGAGGATAATTCTCAGGTTCACTCTCCTCCTGAGGGAGATCTGACGCCCCAGTGGGGAGAAGAAAAAGCACGGCTCCCTCCAGGTGCTAATGGTCACTACTTAATGGATAAGAGGAGGGGGAGGGACCCAACCACTAGACCAGTGAGTGCCTAGGAAAGTCATTGTGCAAAGGTGGGGCACACGTTTTATTTCATCTAGTTTTCCTCATGACCCTTTACACGTGGAAGAATCCTCATTTTCCAAACCAAGGCTTAGAGGGGTAGAGAATTTGTCTACTCAGTCACTCAGCTCTGAGGAGCGGAAGGGGAATTTGAACTAGGGGCCTACTTCTAAAGGTCACACTCTGCCCACTCTACCATCCTGTGTTCACTGCAAAGGTAAAGGATAAATTCCTTCCAAAAATTATGCCAAGTTTTCAGAAGACTCACATAAACACTTAAGCTAAGAAAGAGGCATCTGAAGACAGAGTGGAAGACCTGGTCTTAAAAGAAACTTTCAGTGTTTCCCAAATAATCAAAGAAATTATGTGCTGGGTAAGAAAACAACAACCGGATTTAGACTTGCCATTTTCTCCAAGGACATAAAACCAAGCTCGATTATTCATTCCCACGGCCAGGTGATAGAGCCCTACGGCTACGAAGTTGGGTTCCACGTCAACGGACACTGTGATTGGCAGCTCCTATAACGCAGAAGGGTAAGAGTAGCAAGTCAGCTGCTCCAACCATTTTGGTTTTACTGACAAATGGCATCAAAGTAACACTATTTTCATACTCCTTCTACAGGGTTGGCCACAGTGACTTCAAGGAGGGAGGTGAGATACGCGATCTTGGTGCTGCAGGCACCCCCGAGGATGGGGAGCTTGGTCAGGAAAACGTGCAGTGAGCCCCTCTGGGTAGACAGTGCCAGCAACTGGCCGTCGTCTGTCCAGGACAACGTGCCCAACCCTGAAGAAATGGACAGAATAAAGGAGTAGTTAAGAACAAATAATACTGTTGTGGGCAAATGAATACTTTCATTCAAGCTACAGAGACAAAAAGACAAACTTTAAGTGTTTTTTTTAATGGTCTATACAGACTAAAAATCCATTATAGATAAGCATGTGAGCATGAGCATTGATTGAGTCAGTAGTGGCTCAAAGAGAAATTATGTAAGAATTTTATAACTGAAATTGGGATTAGGCTCACTATAAATCTTTAGATCAAAGTGGATTTATAGCTTTGTATAGGAGTAGGCTCTTTTAGGGAACCCTAATGAAGGTTAGAGTCAGGTTTATTTTAGGGAATGCTAACGAAGGTTAGAGTCAGGGTTATTTTAGGGAACTCTAATGAAGAATGTTAATTTTATTCCTCCCACAATGAATGCAAATCATATAAACACACTACTCTGTCATTGCAATAATAAAATGTCACTCTGCCTCAGAAAAATCAGTACCTTTATTTTCATCATCCAGGTTGATTATAGCATACATGTCTTTTAGTTCTGCCAAGTCATGAATTTTAATGCTGAAAAATGAAAAAATATGTATATAAATATAGGCATTTAATTGTTTTAGTTCATGAAAAAGTGTAAGCTACAGAGCAGGTCAGTCTTCTCCAGAGATGGATGTATAGGATAATCCTTTGGGTCAAGGTAAGAAAATAATAGAATTTCTTTAATTATATTTCTCTTAAAAATTCTTTCTTTGGGAGGTGGTGGTTGTGCCCAGCTTAATTCTCTGATCTATACTTTCAGGAACAAGGAGATTTAAGTTGCCCCGAAGAAAAATTTGTGTAGGAAAACACTCTACTGAGCAGCATTAATTACTGTAAGAGTTAAAAGGTTTCTCTTATCTGTGTGCTTCCCCAATCCCCCTGAATTCTTTCATACAAAGAGAAATGAGGTATAATAGAAAGACCATTCAATATGGAATCTAAAGGCATAGGTTGAAAGCTCTGTAAATCTGCAGGCATATGGGGCACCTGGGTGGTTCAGTTGGTTAAGCATTTAACTTCAGCTCAGGTCATGATCTCGTGGTTCATGAGTTCCAGCCCTGCACTGGGCTCTGTGCTGACAGCTCAGAGCCGGAAGCCTGCTTTGGATTCTGTGTGTGTCTTTCTCTCTTTGCCTCCCACCCCCACCTCAAAGATAAATAAACAGTAAAAAAAAAAAATAATAATGAAAAACTGCAGGTGTATTACTTCATAGGGTTACCGTGAAGATAGGTCAGTTTGTGTCAATGAAAGTTGCACAGCACAGTGCTGGGACAATGGTGGTAAGATTTCTTTCCTTTGTCTCCTTTCCTCTCTCCTCCCTTCCGCCCTTCCAGGGTTTTCCCTTTATGTATATTCTTTCCTTCTCTTCATTTAACTTTTTATTTAAAAAATTTTTTAATGTTTACTTATTTTTGAAACAGAGAATGAGCAGGAGGGGGGTAGAGAGACACACACAGAATCTGAAGCAGGCTCCAGCGTCTGAGCTGTCAGCACGGAGCCCAACGTGGGGCTCAAACCTGAGCTGAAGTCAGACACCCAACCTACTGAGTGACCCAGGAACCCCCACTTAACTTTTTATTTTGATATAACTGTAGATCCACATGCAGTTGTAAGAGAGCATACAGAGATTGTATATACCCTTCACCTTTCCTTACATGGTAACATCTTGAAAAACTACAGGATAATAGTATAATGAAAATAATGACATTGATATAACCTTTTCAGATGTCCCAGGGTTTACTTGTATTCATTTTGTGTGTGCATGTTTAGTTCCATGCGATTTGATCACCTATGAGATTCCTGAGATCCAGGACCACAGTCAGGATACAGGATTCTTGTGTTGCTCTTTTATATATGCACTTAACCTCCTTCCTCTCCACCCCAGCTCCATCCCTAACCCCTGGCCACCACTAATCTCTGTTTCTGTAACTTTTATCATTTCAACAAGACCACATAAATGGAATCATACAGTATGTGACATTGTGTGACCGGCGCTCTTCACTCAGCGTGCTTCTCTGGAGATTCACCTGAGTTATTGTGTGTATCAACAGTTTGTTCTTTTTTATGGTTGAGTAGTATTCCATGATATGGATATACTAGTTTAACTACTCACCCACTGAAGGACATCTGGATGGTTTCTAGTTTTTGACTACTACAAATAAAGCTGCTATAAACATTCACATTCAGGTTTTTCTGCGGATATGTTTTCATGTGCCTGGGAAAAAATGGCCAGGAGTGAAATTGCTGGATGCTATGGTAAGTGCATGTTCAGTTTGTTTTTTTAAGAAACTGCCAAACTGGGGCACCTGGGTGGCTCAGTGGGTTGAGCGTTTGACTTCAGCTCAAGTCATGATCATGGTTCGTGGGTTCAAGCACAGCACTGTGCTCTCTGTTGTCTGTGTAGAGTCTGTTTCAGATCCTCTGTCTCCCCTTCCCCTCCCGCCCTGTCCCTTGTCTCCCCTACCCATGCTCTCTCTCTCAAAAATGAATAAACATTAAAAACGAAACTGCCAAACTGTTCTCCAAAGTAACTGTACCATTTTACACTGCTACTGGCAATGTTTGAGTGATCTAGTTTCTCCTCATCCTTCTCAGCATTTGGTGTTCTAACTTTTTATCTAGTCATTCTAATAGGTACATAGTAATACATCATTGTAGTCTGAATTTGCATTTCTGGAATGGCTAATGATGTCAATTATCTTTTCATGTGTTTACCATCTATACATCTTCTTTGCTGAAATTTATGTCTTTTGCCCATTTTCTAATTGGATTGTTTGATTTTTTGAGTTTTGAGAGAGCCCTTTATGTGTTCTAGATACTAGTCTTTTGTTGGATATGTGGTTTGTGAATATTCTTTCTCATTGCTCTTATCTTTCATTCTCTTAACAGAATCTTTCATGGAGTAAAAGTTTTTAATTTTGATCAAGTCTAATCTTCCAATATTTCCTTATACAAATGTTTTTGGCTTTAAAACTAAGAAGAACTCTTTGCCTAGCCCTAGATCCAGAAGATTTTCTATGTTTTTATCTAAAAATGCAATAGTTCTGCATTTTAAATTTAAGTCTGTGACACTGAATTAACTTTTGATTAAGGTGTGAAGTTTGGTTTCTGGGGTTTTTTGCATGTGTATATCCAGTGGCTCAGGCACCATTTCTTGGAAAGGTGATTTTAATTCTATTTAATTACCTTTCTACTTTTGAAGAATCAGTTGAGCATATTTGTATGGGTTTATTTCTGGCTTCTCTATTCTGTTCCAATGACCAATGCGTCTTTTCCTCTGTCCATACCACGTCTTGATTGCTGCAGCTATAAAGTGAGCTTTAATACTAGGTAAGATGATTCCTCTCATTTTATTGTTCTTTAAAATTAAAGTTTTTTTTAATGTTGATTTGTTTTTGAGAGAGAGACAGATAGTGAGGGGGGCAGGCTGAGAAAGAGGGAGAGAATCCAAAGCAAGTTCCAGGCTCCAAGCACTCAGCGCAGGGCCCTACGTGGGGCTTGAACTCACAAACTGTGAGATCATGACCTTAGCTGAAGTCGGATGCTTAACCAACTAAGCCATCCAGGTGCCTCTTTATTCTTCTTTTTTAAAGACTGCTTTTAGCTATTTTTGGGACCCATGATTTTGCATATATACAATTGATTCTTAAACAACATGGGGGTTGGGGGTGCCAAACCCTGTGCAGTTGAAAATTGGTATATAACTTTTGACTCCCCCAAAATTTAATAGCCTACTGTTGACTAGAAGCCGTCTTGATAATATAAGCAGTCTATTAACACACATTTTGTATGTCATATGCATTATATACTGTATTCTTACAATACTGTTAGCTAGAGAAAAGAAGATGTTACTAAGAAAATCTTAAAGATAAAATACATTTGCAGTACTGTATGTATTTTAAAAAATCTGCATGCAGGGGGCCCTAGGAGGCTCAGTCAGCTGAGTGCCCAACTCTTGACTTTGGCTCAGCTCATGACCTCATGGTTTGTGGGTTCAAGACCCACATACACTGTCAGTGAGGAGCCTTCTTGAGATTCATTCTCTCTCTCTCTCTCTCAAATTAAATGAACAAATTGGGAAAAAAGTCTGCATGTAAGTAGATCCAGGCAGTTCAAACATCTGTTGTTCAAGGGTCAACTGTATTTTAGCATAAACTTGTCTGTATCTATAAAAAACCATCCTGGGATTCTCATATGAATTTCACTAAACTGATAGATCAATTTGGAGAGAACTGATATCTTCACCATGTTCAGTCTTCCAACCTATGAACTGTTTCTCCATTGCTTTGGTCTCTTTTGATTTCTTCCAGCAGCATTTTGAAATTCAACACACAGACCCAGTACATGCTTTGTTAAGTATACATCTAAGTATTTCGCTTTCTTTGGAGTGACTAACAAGGGCATATTTTTTACTTGGTTTCCACAGGTTTGTTGTCAGTATATAGAAATGTGACTGATTTTTGTGTGTGGATCTTGCATCCTGCAGCCTTGCTGTACTTACGCGTTAGTTTCAGTTCTAGGCATTTCCTGTTTATAGATTCCTTAAGATTTTCTACATAAGCAATCATTTCATCTGCCAATAGATATGGTTTTACTTTTCTCTTTTCATCTTGGATATAGCTTATTTCTTTTTCTTGTCTTAAACTGCAGTGGCTAGAACTTCTAATATTAGGTCGCGTTAGAGTAGTGGGAGTGGATAGCCTTGCCTTATTCCCAGTCTCGGGAGGCAAGCACTCAGTCTTTCACCATGAAATATGACGTTAGGCTTCTTTGTAGACATTCTTTATCAAGTTGAGGTAATTCCCCTCCATCTTACTGAGAATTTTCATGAATGGGTGTTGGATCTTGTGAAATATTGTGTGTGTGTTAACTGTGATCATATGGTTTTTCTTCAGCAGCAGATATAGTAACTTCACTGAGTTTTGAATGTAAATAAGGCTTGCATGCTTGGAATAAATCCCACTTGGTCAGGAGGTATAATTCTTTTTATATAATGCTAACTTCAGTTTGCTAAATTTTGTTGAGGATTTTGTGTCCAAGTTCATGAGAAAGATTGGTCTCTCGTTTTCTTGCTTTCTTCCTTTCTTGCTTGCTTTCTTTCAATACTTTGATTTTGGTATAAGGGTAATACTGGCCTTATAAGTTGAAAAATGTTCCCTCCTCTTTTATTTTTAGAAGATTTGGTGTTAAATTTTTTTTTTTAATTTGGTAGAATCTTCCAGTTAAACCATGTGAGCCTGGAGATTTTTCAGAAGCTTTAAAATTATTATTCAATTTCTTTAAAAGTTACAGGACTAATTCAGATTATCCGTTTCATCTAGGTTGAGTTTTGGTAGTTAGTGGCTTTTGAAGAATTTTTCCAGTTCTTCTAATTTGTCAAATTTCTGACAAATTTCTGTCTATAGTATTCCTTTGTAATTCTGAAGTTGTAATATTCCTTTATTATCCTTTTAATGGCTTCCAGATCTGTAGTGATATTTCTGTTTCATCCTTGATACTGGTTATCTGTGTCTTTTTATTTTTGTCATCCTTGCTAGAAGCTAATCAATTTTTTTATCAATTTTGTAAAAAAACATCTTTTGTTTTTTTCTGATTCTGTTTGCAATGTCATCAGTTTCTGCTTTTCATTATTTTATTCCTTCTGCTTTGCCTTTTGTTTGAACTTACTTTTCTAGATTCTTCAGGCAGGAATTTAAATTATTGATCAGAAATTTCAGTTCTATGTATTTTTAACTTTGCTTTGAGATATACTCATGAATTATTTGGAGTAGGTTAATTTCCAAGAGTTCATTGAATTTCCTGTTGTTTCTCTATTATTCCTTGAGTTTTGGGGGCGCCTGGGTGGCTCAGTTGGTTGAACAATCAACTCTTGATTTCTGTTCAGGTCAGGATACCAGGGTCATGGTATTAAACGCCATGTCAGGCTCTGTGCTAAGCATGGAGCCTGCTAGAGATTCCCTCCCTCCCTCCCTCCCTCTCTCTCCCCTCTCACCACCTCTGTCACTCTCCCCTGCTCTCACTCTCTAAAAGAAAATAAAACTAAATTTGTTGAGGTTTCATGGCCCAGGATATGGACTATCTTGGTCCATGTTCTATGGGTGCATAGAAAAAATATATATTCCATTGTTGGTGGAATGTTCAACAGATGAATGTTAAATCTAGTTGGTTCATTGTGCTGTCCAAGTCTTTTAAGAGTTAAGCTAAGCTACTCCTTAGTACTGCTGTCTCAGCATCCATTCTGTTTGGCCAAATGGCCTGTAGTGACCTTAAACTGACACTAGTCCTTCTTTCTTACAAGTGCATGCCCTAGATAGCAGCCTACAGAGTCACAAGCAAATATAAGTTCCTGATGTGACTTCCCCCAAAGCCCTTGTGATCAATAGTCTCCCCTGCCTCCCAGCACCTGTGTGCCTTATGCTCCCCTAGGATCAGATCTCTGGGGCTTACCCCACTCTTTTAGGTAGAGTTGACCAATCTGGACTTAGACTAGGAACCCTAAAGCAATTTATTCCTAAACCCTATTTTTTTTCCATGAACCCTATCAATGGCACATGCCCCTGGTTGTCTCATTTTGTCTGAACTGTGCCTTGAACTTTCTGTGAGGCCCCTCAAGACAGGCCAGGTACTTCCTGCTGGACCTGTGAACAGTAAACTTCTCTACTTCAGTTTATCTTGTTGTGTATTGTTGAATGACAGCTCATGATCCGACACTCTGTGCTCTACTTAATAAGTGTCAATATGACACTTTTATTTCTTTCTTGAACTTCTTATTGTTCCACTCTTTATTGAAAGTGGGGCTGTGAAGATTTCAACTATTATTGTGTCTATTTCTTCTTTTAATTCTGTCAGTTTTTACTTCATCTATTTCGAGGCTCTGTTGCTTGGTGCATACTCATTTAGTATTGTTATATGTAATCAATATGTAATATCTCTCCCCATCCCTGATAATTTTCTTTGCTCTTTGTTTGATACCCATAAAGACACCCAGCTCTCTTTTGGTTAGCGCTTGGATGATCCTTTTC
>PJEM01021929.1:0-10287 GCA_004023845.1 Helogale parvula | reverse complement strand
TCAAGGAACGCAGGATGACAATGTAGGAGCCAGCCAGCATGAGGAAGTTCAACAGGCAGATCACACCACTGTTGGCCACCACCAGCACGCCAATGACATATGTGTTGGTGCAGGCGAGTTCCAGCAAGGGGTACAGGTCACAGACAAAGTGATTGATCACATTAGGCCCACAGAAGGGCAGCTGAAGGACCAGGAGGAGTTGAACCAGTGAGTGCAGGAAGCCCCCCAGCCAAGCCACCCCCACCAGCAGGGCACAGAGATGCCTGGTCATGATGGTTGTGTAGTGCAGGGGCTTGCAGATGGCCAAGTAGCGGTCATAGGCCATGACCGTGAGCAGAATAATCTCAACACCTCCCAAGAAATGGGCTCCAAAAAGCTGAACCATGCAACCCTCAAAAGAGATGGCTCTTCCCTCACACAAAGAGTCTGCAATGAGTTTAGGGGCCATAGAGGAAGAATAACAGGTATCAATAAAGGACAGATTGACTAAGAAGAAATACATGGGGGAAGCCAGAGTAGGACTGGAACTAATGGTGACCACAATGAGCACATTGCCACACACGGTGACCACATAGATGATCAAAAAAAACACAAAGAGGACTCTCTGTATCTCTGGCTTCTGTGAAAGTCCCAGCATGAAAAACTCTGTGATATTGTGTGGCATTTCCAGAAAATCCAAGGACAGTGAAGATTTAGGCATGGTATTGCCTATAAAATCAAGAGAGAAACATAATTGTAACAGAACCAATTACAGGGTGGGGGAAGGTGCGACAAAATTTTCTTTAGACATACTCACTTCCCTTTTTCCCTCTTATCTCTCTCCATTCCAATATTTTTGTACCAATTCACTTTGTTAACCACAAAATGTGAGCATATGTCTATTGTTGACTTTTGCATCACCAGGCAGTAGATCTCTAAGTTCTTACATGAAAACAGATAAATATTAATTAGTTTTGTTACTGCTGAAACTGAAATTTGGCAGAACTGGACTTTCCAATGCAACTAGAATACACCTCTGACAATTTTTGGGATGGTTCCAACATAGATGCAACAGCACCGGAGAAAACAATGAACCTTTAGGATTTCCTGAAATATCTGCATGGATCGTCCATATCCTTTGAATTCAGTCTTTCTTCTTGAACTTTTCAAAGAGGTTTGCTATACTTTCAGCGTTTCTGATGGTAACACAAACTGATGTAAAAGGAACAGAAGCAAATCTGAGAGAAGCTGATTGGCTGCAGGCTGAAGACCTCCCCAGCTTCCTGGTTCTCTCCCTGCTCAGCCCCTCCCACTCAGAACCCATGTTGTAGGCAGCATCCCGTCCAGGAAGCCAAACTTAAATTATTCTTGCCCCCTTACTTTACACGTTTTATATGCTTCCGGTTTTGCTTTCTCTGGCTTCAGTGAAATCCTTCTAGTTAAAAGTTACTAGTCCTTCTGCATATGTAGGAAGGACTCAAAGTAAAAGTTTGGTGAGCATCAGTGGAAGATTCTATTAAATAATGAGTATCTGCCTATTCATTAAAGGAAGTTCCAGGGGCAGAGAGAGAAGATGCTCTCTCTTAACCAGCTATAAATTCATCTGGCAGCGTATTCCTACTCCCCCATTATTCTCCTAGTGATAGCACAAAAATGCCCTGTGTCATGGCCCTGCAGTTCATGGGTTTGAGCCCCACGTCAGGCTCTGTGCTGACAGCTCAGAGCCTAGAGCCTGCTCCAGATTCTGTGTCTCCCTCTCTCTCTGCCCCTCACTCCCCACTCATGTGCCCACTCTCTCTCCTTCCCAAAAATAAACAAACATTTTTTAAAAAATTTAAACTAAAAGCTGACACTAATGCTACCCACCAGCAACCTATTATTTTCCTAAAAACATAGGCCACCTTAAAGTGGCTATATCTTCCACTTGCTAGAGATCTGATTTCAGTATGATAGGATTTAAGGGAGAATGTTTAAGTGTCAGAGGAAGAGATACCCAGATATAAGAAATACTGGGGAGAAGATTCCCGTGTTGATCAGGAAGCTGCCCTCCTTTTCTCTCTCCCAGTTTTAGGGCAAGAAGGTAAAGGTTGTTTCTGTAAGTGACAAGTCTGATGGGGACCTTTTCAGAGTTAAACATGATGGCCAGGAGCACAGACAGGGGTGTCTGTAAATAACTTCTCAAAGGTTCGATGTTCTTATCTATAAAATGAAAATAAAAGAACTGCTACACCTTGAGGTTGCCGAGAGCAGTAAATGATAACAGGGCGTGCCAGGTGTTTGTATAAAGCCTGGATGCAATATACATTCAATAAATGGCATCTCTAAAATCACCATTAACACCATGGACAACAAACAATGTGGCCTAAAGACCCAAGGACCTAAGTGGATACATTCAAAACTAAATTGATTATATTGAATACAACTAATTATGTTCAAAACTATAATATTATAAATATTTTTAAATGATCTAATACTGATCCTCATACAGAACACAATAGAGAAAATGCAAATCTATGTTAATAACACGGGATTTAACCCAAAAATAAAAATATTGAGCTGAATCATCTCTGCGACTTGTGGAAATACAAAAATTATTTTTTAAAAGCTAGCCAGAAAAAAAATAAAAGAAGTCTCCTGTTTGAGTTAAATTATTCCACCGGTTTGGATTTGCATTTTTCTTTAGTTTTCAAAACGGATTACAGAAAACTTACACTGACTGGATCTGAGGATACAGGTCTCCAGGTGTTGTGCTGTGATTTGTATTCACCTCCTAACATCATGGAAAGGTGGATATGGAAGAATTCTTAAAGGATCATCCAGACCAGCTCCAATATATCATCCCAAATTTCACTGTTTCATGTAATTAAACTGCTGGATGAGATTAGAATCATTTTAACCATTGAGGCAAAGCACAGAGGATGCAGGTGCTGTCAATTACCAAAACTCATCTGAACTGAAAGTTTCTTTTCACTTAATGTTTATTTATTTTTGAGGGGGGTGGGTGTGGAAGGACAGAAGATCTGAAGCAGGCTCTGAGCTGACATCAGAGAGCCAGATGCAGGACTTGAACTCATAAGCCGTGAGATCATGACCTGAGCCACACAGGTGCCCCTGAAGGTTTCTTAAAAGAGTACAAAGTGAAAACACAAAAGATGGTCATCCATTTACAAGAAGCTGGGAAATTGTTCTGCCATCCATTTCCCATTTGTCTGCTTAAGAACCTGATGGCATTTAAAATCGTTTCCAATTGTCTCTTTTAAAGAGAGTGGATTTCAGACTCAGAGATCAGATGCACTGAGCCAAGGTCACATGGGTGACCCGTGACAGAGGTGTGGCTGGAACCCAAGTCATGCACCACCCCAGCCTATGCCCTTTCCAACGCAACCACCACTTTCCATTGTCTGCCTTCTTTGGAAAGAGGAGCTGGTTCATTAGCTCTGCTTTCTGCTGAGGATATTCACCAGCAGAGTCTCCAAGAAAAGCTTTCTCCTTGCACTGGACAGGGTTTTTATAAGGGAATTGGAAGTGACAGCACAGGGACTGTCCATGCCATGTGCTTTCTGCTTCTCTATGGGAGACTAAATCTCCCTCACGGGATCTCTCGCTGGAGTTTGTGCCTCATTCACAGGTCAGAACGACGTTGATGCCATCATTTAATTAGTCCCCTGACTACAATTTTGGTCCCACAAGGAAGTGACCTCTATTATGCCTCTTACAAGTGCCCAGTATCCTTCTAGATACTTCTAGATATCCTCCTTCTCAAGAGAGAGACTATAAATTGTCAGGAGGAAAGGGGAGTTAGGATATTTTAGGAACTGACACGGGAGGGTCAGCATGTTTAAAGAAATCGCTGACTGAAAAACATCAACAAAAATGAACAGTATTTATTGAGCATCTTCTGTGCTCAGAGCGGGGAGGCCTTTCATCTCCTCCCTTAAAGCTGAGAGAAGAGTATTACTGTCCTTTATCCACGCCTCTCCTATATGGTGTGTCAAAAGATCAAAATGACATGAATCAGAATTGTACATCCACCATTTCAATTATTCAATAAGGAAGTTTTTCCATGCCCACCTAGTAAAAGATAGGACCTTGGTAACTTTCAGGAATATTCTGGTGAGTGAGACAGACACAGTCCTTGGCAGCGTGGAGCTTAGATTCTACATGGAGCAGTAGCCACCTCCAAAACCAAGCAGGGGTGTAAACAAACAGAATCACCAAATCAAAATAAAGTAAATGAAACTGCTGGGTTCATTTTATATATTTTTAATGCGATAAGTGTTGACAGAGATGCACATGTAGAATTCTTACTGACGTGTGCGGCAAATTTTCCCCCATAACATTTACCTGCCCCACACGCTTGCCACTCGGCATGCGGTCAGCATTGCCCAGGACTGAATGAAGCCTATTCTAAGCCTTCCCTCAACCAGTTTCCTGAAAGCTTCTATCAAGAGTCACAAAACACAGAGATTTTAGTCCACTGTAAATCCATGTCACCACCTTCGAAAGGCTCATTGACACATTTTCCCAGTTATCCTCAAGGACCATTTAAAACCTTCCCTTTGGGGCACCTGGGTGGCTCAGCCAGTTAAGTATCTGACTCTTGATCTCAGCTCACGTCATGATCTCACAGGTCATGAGTTTGAGCCCTGCAACCAGCTCAATGCTGACAGTGTGGGAGCTGCTTGGGATTCTCTCTCCTCCTCTCCCCCTGTTGATGCACAGGTGTGGGTGAGGGAGGGCATGCATGCCACACTCTCTCTTTAAAAATAAATAAACTTTACAAATGGCCATATTCCATTCTTCCTCATTGCCATATAGTACTCCATTGTAGCAAAGTGGATGGACCTTGAGGGTGTCATGCTAAGTGAAATAAGTCAGGCAGAGAAGGACAGATACCATATGTTTGCATTCATAGGTCTAACAGGAGAGACTGATAGGGGACCATGGGGAGAGGAAGGGGGAAAGAGAGTGGGGAAGAGTGAGGGACACAGATCAAGGGAGACTACTGAATACTGAAAACAAACCATGGACTGAAGGGGGAGGGGGAGGGAAGGAGGGGGTGGTGGTCATGGTGGGACGCACCTGTGGGGAGAAGCACTGGCTGTTATATGGAAACCGATTTGACAATAAACTATTATAAAAAGAAGAAAAAAATAAATTCTTTTCTCAATCATAAAAATAAAGAAACTTTAAATAAATAAAATAAGGGGCATCTGGGTGGCTCAGTTGGCTAAGTATCGGACTTCCACTTAGGTCATGATCTTGTGGTTCATGGGTTTGAACCTGGCTTTGGGTTCTGTGCTGACAGCTCAGAGCCTGGAGCCTGCTTTGAATTCTATGTCTCCTTCTCTCTGCCCCTCCCCTACTCACATGCTGTCTCTCTCAAAAATAAAAAATTTTAATAAAAATGAAATAAAGTAAAACCATCACTTTCTTCAAAACCCCCTTCCCTATCTTCCAATCTCTACTCCTGTTTTAAGCCAAGAACTCCATGGGTCTTGTTTCCTAGAACTACATTGGGGTCCATGAGCTTCTCTCTTCCCTTTCCTCTGCCTCCTTCACAGCAGGAGGAGGAGCTGCATCATTCTGGATGGTCCTTCCAACCTTCCCTCACCAGGGCTTCACCCAGTAAATCTCCTGCACATCGACTCTGTCTTTGCTTCTGCTTCTCAGAGAACCAGGACTGATGTAGAAAGCATAAAGAACCCTTACAGACCAATAAGATAAAAACAACCCACATGAGACTGGAACAGCACTTCTGCAAAGAAGCTATCCAATGGCCAGTAAACATCTTAGGGAGTAGGGTTCCCCTCTTGTATCATCTGAGAAATAGGAGATAGAACCACAATAAAATACCACGGCAATGCTCCCCTACATGCCTAAAATTAAAAGGACAGTCACTACCAAGTGTTTGTTGTTAATATGGAGGAACGGAGACTCTCATATGCCGCTGACTGATGTATATAATAGTTTTCCAAAGTATACACTGGATATACATAAATATACACATAACCTATGACCCAGAGGCCCTATTCCTAGGTATAAACCCAAGAGAAAGTTATGCAGCAGTGCACTGGAAGATACCTCACCAAGAATGTTAACAGAACTATTCGTTAACAGCATAAACTGTTAACTGAAATGTCCGTAATGAACAGAATGTATTTTTAAATGTTGGTTTATTTATACAGTGGACTAACAGAAGGAAAATAAGTGAACGGCAGATATAATAAGAATTTCACAAACACAACGGTGAGCCAAAAAATTTAGACACAAAAGACTATATTCCTTATGATTACATTTATTTAAAATTTCAAACCGGCCAATCTAGAGATATGTACATAGGTGGTAAATATAAAAAGTATAAAGAAAAGAAGTTTTATCATAAAAGTCACGTTAGTGTTGACCTTCAAGGGAAAAGAAAGAGGTATGATTGGAAAGAGACATAAAGGATCCTGGAGAGTTAGAAATCTTCCACTTCTTGAACTATTTCATGGTTACGTAGATATTCCACTTTATAATGGAATGATTTTGTCTTGATTTCTTAGTTGTTTGATTATGATATTCTCGGGGATTTTTTTAATATTTATTTTTGAGAGAGAGAGCGAGTGAGCGAGTGCATAAGTGGGGAAGGGCAAGAGAGAGGGAGACACAGAATCTAAGCAGGCTCCAGGCTCTGAGCTGTCAGCACAGAGCCCAATGTGGGGCTCAGATTCACGAACCACAAGATCATGACCAGAGCTGAAGTCACACACTTAACTGACTGAGCCACCCAGGCTTCCTGCAGGTGGTTTTCTTTAAGTTCATCCAGTGTGAGATTTGCTGAGCTTCCTAAACCTCAGTTTATATATTTCTTCAATTTTTTCATGTCTTTCTAAAAACCATATTCTCTCTCTTCTTTTTAGGAGACTCTAACAATATGAATGTTAGACATTTTGGTATTGTCCCACAAGCCCTGAGACCCTATCCAAAATTTTTCAATCTTTTTTCTGTCTCTGTGGTTCAGGCTGGATAATTTCTGTTATCTATCTTCAAGCTCACCTTTCATTTATATTTCTACTAGGCCACCGAGCCCAGAGAGTAAAGTTTTTAAATTTTGGCCACTGAATCTTTTGGTTCTCCATTTTCAATTTCATTCTTTTTTATACTTTCCATTTCTTTGCTGACACTTCTTTTTCATTTGTTTCCAGTATGCCTGCCCTTATTTATAGGTCGTGATTATAATGGTTAAAGCCTTTGTCTGAAAATTCCAACATCAGTCTCATTGCATCTATCAATCGTATTTTTCCTTTGCAGGTTGAAATTTCTGCTTCTCCATATACTGAGTAAAGTCAGATTGTATCTTGGATATTTTGAATATCATGTAATGATACTTGATCTTTTTTCCAATGTAGAGTGTTGAATTTTTTAATTTTAGCAGGCAGTTAACCTTGCAGTTTCCAATTTCCAACCCATCGTCTGTGGGCTGTTATTCCAATCTCAGTTCAGCCACCAAATTCATTGCAGCGTTCAGCTCTGTCCCACTTGTACGCCACCCAGTGGCCAGACTGGGACTTGAGTGGTGGTCTGTCCGGTAATGCCAGTCTCAAAGACGTCGGTTAGCCGCTTGAGTTCAAATCCACAGGCTCACAGCTCCAAGGCAGAGAGCCCTGGAATTCACACAGAACTTAATGAGAGATGGTCTTGGGCACCCTCCTCTCTTTGCTCTTCCTGGTGCCTTTGACTCTGGAGACTTGGTTTTCATTTTTTATACTGTGCTACACACTTCCCACAACGAAGTCTGTGTCAATGGCCAAGATGCAGGAGGTCAGAGAGAATAAAAAGCATTTGTCCCAGGCACCTGAGATCACAGCTCCAATGGCCAAATATAAAGTTTCCCTCCCTGAGAGTTTAATGGTAGAGTCACACTACCACTTTTACCCTTTTCACTGCTTCTAGAAAACAGTGTCACTAGAAACACTGCTACCAGAAAACAAAAGACAAAAAAAAAAGGAAAAAGTAAGGAAGATACCCACCCCTTCACTCTCTAGCCCACTTCACTTATCTAACCAACAAGGGAAGAAGTTCTCTTGGAGCTCTTCCTAAATGTACCCAAAGTAGGAGGCAACAAGTTATGAATAAAATACAGCCCTCCAACAGAATATGGGGGTCTCCTGACCAGAGGACTCAAAAGGTTCAAGTTAAAGACATACAGGTGGAAAGCAGAGCCTTCTCACGGTAATGAATGACCAGGAGTAAGCATTTTACCACGTGGATTAGAGAGAATCAAAGCCTCCAGGATGATATACTGGATAGTAACTCTGGACTTTAAATGAACTGGGCAAGTGCATATCAGAGATTGACAAGAAGGACACTGATGACAAGAAGCTCACGAGCAGGAAACACAAGATAAAACATGCAAAGGAAGCTCAGTAGATAGTAAAGAACTGTGCATTTTGGCAAGATCATACTTGAAGGCAGAAGGATCTGCATTTAAATTCCAGTGCACCCTTGGCTAAGTAAATCAGCCCCTGTGAATATATTGTCTTAAATTAAAAAAAAAAAAAAACCATGTCAACCTGTTATGAGAACAATAGGAGATCCTACTTCTAAACTGATGTATCAAAACAATGCTCAATCATTTGTGCATGTGTGTGATCACATGTACACAAGGTTTAGATATTTATTGCAGAATTTCACAACATACTATAGTTAATTTTAGTGTAAACCTATTCTGTGCACTTCTAGGATTTGAATTCAGTCATTCCTAATCATATTTGCTGCATTCTCATAGTCCCAAGCTATAGATTATTTCTGGTATTATTATCCTCAAACCAACTTGTCCCTTCACGGACCCCAGTGATGCCTAGAAAGCCCCTGCCTCAGCTCTTCCCTGTGAGCCAAAGGAGCAAACAGCGATGCTCAGAGAAAAGGCACTCAACTGCTGCTCTCCAAGTTGCCATTTCAAAACTGTTCATGGCATAATAGATTTGGACCAGCATCCAAGAATCCACATGGCAGATGTATAGGGAGTATAGATGAGGCTGTGAGGACAGTGTCCACTTCAGGTGCAACTGAAGGCTGCTCAACCCCACCCAGGGTCCCCCAGAGTCAGTCACCACTTTGCACCTTGTGGTCTTCTGTCCAGGACCCACCCGGTGGAGCAGCCTCCGTCTGAAACATGCCAGGTAAAGGAGGTCTTGACCTTTTTTCTGCTGTGGACTCCTGGCAATTTTGTAAGTTTATCAAAATGGGAGGGGGCACATGGGTGGCTCAGTCAGTTAAGCATCTTGATTTCAGCTCAGGTCATGATCTCAGGGTTCCTGGGTTTGAGCACAGAGCCTGCTTGGGATTCTCTGTCTCCCTCTCTCTCTCTGCCCTTCACCCCCCTCAAAATAAATAAACATATTTTAAAATGGCAGAATGTTTTTTAAGTGTAATAAAATCACATTAAACTATATTTCAGTAAAATTTCCAAAAAAATTGTCAAAAGAATCAGGTATAGGTGAACCATCAGCAACTATTCTGATCAACATTCTCATGTGCAGATTTGGAGGGCCAGGTTAGGACCATTTCAACAAGGGATTCTACTCATCACAGATTCTTAGTACCTCAGGCTGATGAAGGCTCCATCTCAGACCAAGGTGAGGGAGAGATGGTGTTTCCATGTTCTGCAATGTAGTGTAAACTGTTAAAAAGAAATTGAAGTTGTATATAATAACTTGTCTGGCCAGTATCATAAAACATGGATAGATCAGATATAATTTTGAACATTCAAATAAGTTTTATTGAGAAATTTTTTAATAGTCTGTCAGCTCTCATCATGAAAATATGAATATTTACTGAGAATGACTAGTTATTTCTTTCTTTACTGTACCCATATGTTCTATCCACAATTGCTCATTTTTTCCATAGATTTTTCATGGCATTTTTCACCTCTGCATTTCTCAGTGTATAAATCAGGGGGTTGAACATTGGTGTCAAAATACAATAAAACACAGCCACTATTTTATCTATGGACAAAGTAGATGACGGCCGCATATAAATAAATATACAAGGCACAAAGAACAGGGCAACAACAGTAAAGTGGGCCCCACAGGTGGAGAGGGCTTTGCGTCTCCCCTCGGCACCATGGCACCTCAAGGAACGCAGGATGACAATGTAGGAGCCAGCCAGCATGAGGAAGTTCAACAGGCAGATCACACCACTGTTGGCCACCACCAGCACGCCAATGACATATGTGTTGGTGCAGGCGAGTTCCAGCAAGGGGTACAGGTCACAGACAAAGTGATTGATCACATTAGGCCCACAGAAGGGCAGCTGAAGGACCAG
>PJEM01021928.1:0-10289 GCA_004023845.1 Helogale parvula | reverse complement strand
GAGTTAATTTTTGTGTATGGTGTAAGAAAGTGGTCTAGTTTCATTCTTCTGCAGGTTGCTGTCCAGTTCTCCCAGCACCACCTGCTAAAGAGGCAGTCTTTTTTCCATCACATACTCTTTCCTGCTTTGTCAAAAATTAATTGGCCATACATTTGTGGGCCCAGTTCTGGGTTCTCTATTCTATTCCATTGGTCTATGTTTCTGTTTTTGTGACAATACCATACTGTCTTGATAATGACAGCTTTGTAGTAGAGGCTAAAGTCTGGGATTGTGATGTCTCCCGTTTTGGTTTTCTTCTTCAATATAACTTTGGCTATTCGGGGTCTTTTGTGGTTCCATACGAATTTGAGGATAGTTTGTTCTAGCTTTGAGAAGAATGTTGGTGCAATTTTTGATGGGGATTGCATTGAATGTGTAGATTGCTTTGGGTAGTAATGACATTTTCACAATGTTTATTCTTCCGATCCGTGAACAGGGAATGTTTTTCCATTTCTTGGTGTCTTCTTCAATCTCTTTCATAAGTTTTCTATAGTTTTCATCATATAGGTCTTTTACATCCTTGGTTAGGTTTACTCCTAGGTATTTGATAGTTTTTCATGCAATTGTGAATGGGATCAGTTTCTTGATTTCTCTTTTGCCTGCTTCATTTTTGGTATATAGGAATGCAACTGATTTCTGTACATTGATTTTGTATCCTGCAACTTTACTGAATTCATTAATCAGTTCTAGAAGGCTTCTGGTGGAGTCAGTTGGGTTTTCCATGTAGAGTATCATGTCATCTGCAAAAAGTGAAAGATCACAATGCTATGAAACTTGAAATTAATCACAGGAAAAAGTCTGGAAGACCTCCAAAAATGTGGAGGTTAAAAACCGCCCTACTAAAGAATGATTGCATTAATCAGGCAATTAGAGAAGAAATTAAAAAATATAGGGAAACCAACGAAAATGAAAATACAACAATCCTAAATCTCTGGGATACAGCAAAGGCAGTCCTAAGAGGAAAGTATATTGCAATCCAGACCAATCTCAACAAACTAGAAAAAGCGCAAATTCAAAATTTAATGGAGCACCTATTGGAACTAGAAGGGAAGCAGCAAGAGCACCCCAAACCCAGCAGAAGAAAAGAAATCATAAAGATCAGGGCCGAAATAAACAATATAGAATCCAAAAGAACAGTCGAGCAGATTAATGAAACCAAGAGTTGGTTCTTTGAAAAAATAAACAAAATCAATAAACCTCTAGCCAGGCTCCTCAGAAAGAAAAGAGAGAGAACGAAGATAGACAAAATCATGAATGAAAAAGGATCTATTACAACCAATCCCTTAGAAATACAAGCAATCATCAGAGATTACTATGAAAAATTATATGCCAACAAACTGGACAACACAGAAGAAATGGACAAATTCCTAAATGCACATGCACTGCCAAAATTCAAATGGAAAGAGATAGAAAGCACGAATAAACCAATAACCAGTGAAGAAATTGAATTCGTTATCAAAAATCTCCCAACAAATAAGAGCCCAGAGCCAGATGACTTCCCAGGGGAATTCTACCAGACATTTAAAGCACAGCTCATACCCACTCTTCTCAAACTATTCCAAAAAATAGAAATAAAAGGAAAACTTCCAAACTCATTCTACGAAGCCAGCATCACCTTGATACCCAAATCAGATAGAGACCCAGCCAAAAAAGAGAACTATAGACCAATATCCTTAATGAATACAGATGCAAAAATACTCAACAAGATACTAGCAAATTGAATTCAACAGCACATAAAAAGAATTATCCATCATGATCAAGTGGGATTCATCCCTGGGTTACAGGGCTGGTTCAATATTCGCAAATCCATCAATGCGATCCATCACATTAACAAAATAAGGGGAAAAAACCATATAATCCTGTCAATAGATGCAGAAAAAGCATTTGACAAAATACAGCACCCTTTTTTAATAAAAACCCTTGAGAAAATTGGAATAGAAGGAACTTACCTAAACGTTATAAAAGCAGTTTATGTAAAGGCCACAGCCAATATTATCCTCAATGGGGAAAAATTGAGAGCTTTCCCCTTGAGATCAGGAACACGACAGGGGTGTCCACTCTCACCACTGCTGTTTAACATAGTGCTGGAAGTCCTAGCATCAGCAATCAGACAACAAAAGGAAATAAAAGGCATCAGAATTGGATAATTATGTTCTGATAGCCCCTCCAAAGTGGAACAGATTATGTGATCTTCAAATGAATAAGACATAAGTTTTATCATAAATATACAGAGTAAATAAATATACAGAGTAACTGTAAAAAATTACAAACATCAAGTACATTATACTAGTTTATCTTCAACATGAAATCCAGAAAAAAGGTTAATTATTTTGTTGGGAATCTCTTTTCAAGATACACAGGAAGAAAATTTTAATTATTGTCTTGCTGTTATGCTGTTTAATGACATAGCATTGTGAAATAGACAATATTTTCAGCAGACATTATTCATCTTTGTCACATTCAGCTCTGATCAATACATCTATTTTTTTATTACTTAGGTGTTAATTTACATTATTTCCCAAGTTTCCCTTGGTAACCATTTAAAACAATAGTCAAAACCTAAAAGGATAATTAATTTTAAAACTATTTGAACAGCAACCATAATTTAGAACAAATGAGTTGCAGCAGCAATTCTTTGCCTCTAGAGACTAGGCTCCACGATGATCCTATCTGCCATCAAACAAATTGCATAAAGACATGAGCTTAGAATAAGTTGCTTTTAACCTTGAATGTGTGAACAATTTTGCATATCCATAATTGTCAATATGACACCCTTCAGGATACACTGGTTTCTCTGGGCAGAGAGCCAATGAGCCTTATGTTCAGTTATATGGGAGCCAGCTGGGCATCTGACAGGTACATTGTGGTGGTTAACTGCCCTCACCTACACTCTTTAATTCTCCAGTGACTTTGTTGTTCAGAGATGCTTCCTAGGGGAACAGGTCATGAAAGAGATGAATAAGGCTTAACATGTGTACCTTCTGATGTTGAGGGCACCATTAGAGTCAAAGATAATGTTAAAATATGTGTATATATATACATACATACATACATACATACATGACAGTTCTGCAGACCCTTTTATATGTTTTCTTTTGGCAAAAGGCCACTCCCTGACTATCCCTTTAAATAGTTGTACTTAGGATTTAGCCTAAAATATGCCACCTTGGGACCTTAGAGGATAGGACTAATATGGTCTTCATGTTGGATCAAGGCTACCCTGTAGAATGGGTCCATTCCTAAAAGTTTCGTTAAGTATTTAAGTTTTCTGAAACCAAATAAATTGATACGCTAGCCTTATTGCTTCAAGTGCTATCACTAATCACAGACAGTGTTCACTGGAAGAGAGATTCCCAAGTGATTTGATGAGCCCATTTCAAAAGGAACTATTATTGTCATAAATCAGACCTAGTGAAAGTGTAAAGGCAATAAACTTACTTATTATTTTACCAGGAAAAGTGGTCTTGTGTATCCTGTCCAGTAAGAAGATAAATTTTCTACTCTAGATATCATGAAGATACTATAAGGAAATGCACATTCATATATTACTGGCAGAAATACTAGTTGTAAAACATCTATAAAAAGAAATTTGGTAATATCTTAAAAAATGCCTACTGATTTATCCCTATATTTGATTTAACCGAAATCTTTCCTTTAGGAATCACTTCCTAAGATATCTTATAAAAATTGAAATGGCAGGTGCCCAAGGCTGTTTATTGTTGTCCTATTTGTCAAAACAAAAACATTAGAAACAAAATATTCATCTTACAGGGGACTAGCTGAAGTAACATCCATGGAATGGAGTATTATGTACCCCTAAAAAGAATCTATAGATTAATCCCTAAAAATATTTTAAAGTAGCACAACAAAGTGATTACTATATTACCTTTTTTTATGAAGGAGTTAAGATGAATATATAAAAAGAAGAAAATCTATTCATCTATATATATGTATAGTAAGTGCCTATATTTTATAATTGGAGTAGAAACAAAAATCTAATGAAAATCACTATCCAAAGAGTAGATGTAAAGAGGCTTAAGGGGAAAGAAATTGAAGGCACAATTCTCTAAATGTATCTTGTTTTACAGATTACACCTTAGAGCCTTATAATTGCTTTTAAATAATTATTAAAAAATTAAATCTAAATTAATGAAAAAGCTACAAGTAGAAAACAAAATTAAGTTGTATATCAATTTAATGGCTTAACTCTACAATAATTGTTTTGTATGACCTTACTGGGATATATCAAGGTTATAAAGAGCTGAAAAGAAATATCAAATAGTATTCAGTAACATCTTTGCAGTAATAATACATGCATTATTATTTTTAAGATTTACATGTACATATATATATTCAGATAGGTACAGAGATGCATACATGATAAATCAAAAACAAGTATTGTATTAATGGCTTTAGGAAATAAGATTATGAATAAGAACATAGAGATAAAAATTAAAAGGAAAAAAACTTTGGGGAAAATGCTGTTAAATTTTAATTACAAATATAATATGAACTCTTGGTATATTTTTATTCTCTTCCACAATATAATATATATTTATTTTTTGACTATTAAACTAAAAGGCCTAGAACCAGTAGCCAAACCAGAAACAAAGAACCCAGATGATAATCCTCTAAATAATACTTCTTAACAAAGTCAAAACTTTTTGGAGAAAGTTTTGATTCCACTCTCTGATAAGAACTACACAACATAAGGGGCAGTGGGTGGCTCAGTTACTTAAGCGGCTAACTTCGGCTCGGGGCATGATCTTATGGTTAGTGGGTTCAAGCCCCCCATCAGACTCTGTGCTGACAGCTCAGAGCCTAGAGCCTGCTTCAGATTCTGTGTCTCCCTCTCTCTCTGTCCCTCTCCCACTCATGCTCTGTTTCTCTCTGTCTCAATAATAAATTAAAACAAAAAACATTTTAAAAAATATCTATAAAACATAAGCCTGGAATTATCTTCATATCAAAATGTAATACACACAAAAAAACCATCAACTGTTAGAGTTCTGTTGGAAAGTCATGGGTGTTAAATTAAAAGAGTCCCCACCAGTTGAAAACAGTATGATTTAAACATCAAGAAATACACTGATTGCTATGAACACCTCAAACAAGTTTAAAAAAAATACACTCATAATAATTAAAATAATTTCATTGATTACCTTTGGAAGTTGCTAGGGCAAAATTCCTTATTCTGAAAACTAATGCATAACAGGAAAAAATGAACCATTCAACCTTCCTTTGGTGTACAGATAGATGTATTTAAGGGTAACCAAACAGTTGATAAGTAAATTTTTATGAAAATTCTTTCATAAGAAAGAATCATACAGGTAATAAACCCATAAAAATGTTACATTTAAATAACACAATTTTGCATCCCTTAATGAAGTAATTGGTGTTGCCAGTGATCTTGAATGACCATTAACACATTAAGTGAAAAACTGACAGAGAATTTTATAGTAGAGAGATTACAAAATGAGAGATATCTGTATCCTGACCCTCATAAGATATTTTTGATTAAAAAAAATCAAATTTGAGCTTGATTAAATCATTTGGTCTAATCATTTTATATGAAACATAAAAAAATAGAGAGAACTATTAAATGACATAAGGATGCAATTAGCTAAATCCAAAATGTGGAAAATTATATAATAGAAATGAAACAAAAATAAAGGGCAAGACAAAAGATAAGGGGATTTTATAGATTAAAAGAGACCATAATATATAAAATAAATGAAATATGTGGTTCTTTTTTTGGATATTTATATGAAAAAGATACAATTATTGAAAAATACATTTATGAGACAAATGGATACTTGTGAATGAAGGGATGTTAGATAATATTAAAGAAATATTTTCCTTTTTAGGTATAATAATGTGATTCAGTTATGTATTTTTTTAAAGTGAGTGTTTTTTAAAAATGCATTCTTTTTAAGGGTAAAATTTTAATGATGTATGGATTTCCTTTAAAATAATCTGCCTCAGGGACGCCTGGGGCTCAGTTGGTTAAGCATCCGGCTTTGGCTCAGGTCTTGATCTCCCAGTTCCTGGGTTCGAGCTTCGCATTGGGCTCCGTGCTGACAGCTCAGAGCCTGGAGCCTGCTTTGGATTCTGTGTGTCTCTCTGTCTCTCTGACCCTCCCCTGCTCGTGCTATCTCTCTCTAGTCTCTCAAAAATAGATAAAAAAACATTTTTTAAAAAGTTTAAAATAATCTTCCCTAGTGAGTGAGGGAAAGTTGGGTATAATATCATACCCACCCATTTCTACACCTTAGTAATGTGGAAGGACTGAGATTCAGCCACTTCAGAAAACTTGTAGATAAACTGCTCAAGTCGGAAAAGCAGAAGCTATTTGGCATTAAAAGTAACTACTGTTTATTTCTAAACTATGTTGTTTTTCTGATATTCAAATATTTTAAGATCATGGAAAGACACAATGGGTTCCTAGAAATCAATTGATGATTGACTTTTTACAGAAAGATAGGGATTTGATCAAGGACATAAGCAAAGATTAAGAACTTTCTCAGACTTAGTAATAAGATTAAGAAGTAAGAAAAAATATAACTCACACAGCATGGGATGAGATAATATGGAAAATTCCTAGATGAAAAGAAAACAAAACAAATAAAATAAAATAAGACAAATAAAATAAAAAATAAGATCATATGAGAAAATGTTGTCTAATGATAGTATTTATACCTCTTTCTTTAATGAAGAAAACATGGACAGTGAAATTATCTTGCATTCCATTCTCTGTATTCCTCATACTTTAATACACTTTACAGTTTATGACACATGCCACACAATGTGTTTGTTATTTTCACTGCCAAATTTGAGTTCTGTCATTGTGAATACGTCGTGCTCTCATCTTCATAATAATGTCTTAAAGAACACCAACGTGGTGCTATCTAACACTGCATCTCTGTATATGTGCGTTCTGCTACGTGGTGGGAGAAGCTACAATATGAGGAATGAGGAGCTCTATATCTCAACCATTCTTACGTGTGATAGCAGTGACACATTTCACAGTAGAGTGCTCGCCAACATATTTGTTATACTTTAATCATGAAATACTAAGATTCTTTCAAAAGTGTATACTTTAAAACTTTCTCCAGAAAAATGTTTAAGAGTTGTGTTGATTTTTTGAACAAAATCTAACACTATTAGAGGTTAACTTTGAAGCAGATTTCATTTTTTTTAAGTTTATTTATTTATTTTTGAGAGAGAGAACACAGGCACACACAAGTGGGGAGTGGGAGGAGACACAGAGATAGAGGGAGACACAGAATCCAAAGCAGTCTCCAGACTGAGCTGTCAGCACAGAGCCCGATTCAGGGCTCCAATCCAAGAACTATGAGATCATGACCTGAACTGTAAGATCATGACCTGAGCAGGAACTCTGACACTCAACCAAGTCACCTAGGTGCCCTGAAAAGATTTCATTCTTGAAAATCCAATCAATTTCTAAATATTGTCACAATGTATAAATAGTGACCAAAAGATCTAAGTCTTCACTTTGTTTCCTCTAACTTCTGGCACTCACAGACATTAAGACTTTACCAGAGGTAACTTCAAATTAAAAAAGGGATTCTCCATACTAAGTTTAGGAATAGACTCTGGAAACAGTTCAATTATTGTGCACAGAGAAAGGGAGGATTTGCTTATTTTGTTATTTGTGTTAAATTTTTTCTCTAGAAAAAAAAAGGTACCTTAAGGTATAGGTATAAAATAAATACATCAAGAAATGAGTTTGGAGTCACCATTTGAAGGTATCAATTATATTTGTCCCACAGGAGTTTATAAGCCAAACATTCTATGTTCCCTCAAGTATTTCCTATGTCACAGTTTTACTTGACTCCATGAGATCATTATTGTCTATCTTTCTAAAAATATGACTCTCAGAGCTGCACGTATCATTTCAAATGTGATTGACCAGCATGTTTGGAACATTATTCCTCCATTTAACTGTTTTTCTTTTAATGTATCTTCATGTTTATTTGTTTTTTTCCACATTCCCTCTACAATCCCATAATAACCATAGTGGCTTACCCTGAACTTGTACCCAATTAGATTCTACACATTTTTTCACAAGGGTTGTTCTCAAAATTGCAACACTCTGCATTTCTATAGAATGTTTTAATAAAAAATATTAATTTGCACTTATTCCTTAAAAAAAGTTATTTATTAGTATCAACTCAGTACTTGCTATATTACCATACTATGTTAGGCACTAGAATGGCAGGAACAAACAGATGAACATTCTTGTCTTATTATTAATTACTTCTTGGCAGGTGAAGCATATCATTTTTAGTTGAAACATAATAAGTTACAAATGTTGATAAATAAGCAAACAATGCTCTGAGAGAAATATCAATAGTAGATATTCAATTTAAGTATGACACTTACAGATAACTTACAAGGAGGCAATATTTTCCTCAAAATATAAACAGGACCTTTGAGTTTGTGGCAAGAAAAGTAAATGTCCACAAATTTATTCACACTTTTCATATCAGGAAGTACTGATATTTCTTCATCTTGATTCTGGGAGATCCTGACTGCCTTGACCAATAAAATGTGTTAGAACTGAATCTGCTGGTTTTGAGATACTAGCTGTAAAGGTCTACCTTCCACTTCCAATCTCTTTAATGATGTTGGAGCCCTGAGTAGCTATGTACAAATATCTTGCTAGTGGAAAAGCCCTGTAATTTTCTGAAGAGAAAAAATGGGCTACCTGAGATCAGCTCTTTCCTCAGTAAGGTACCAGACTTGTAAATGAAGCATCTTGAAGCCTTTAGACTAGACCCGTCACTAACTATATGCCACTTTGCAACCCTATTCCATGCAAGGTAGAGCCGAAGAATTGTTCAGCTTAGTACTGCCTAAATCCTAATCTACACAATTATGAGATTTAATAAATGATTACTGTTTTAAACACTAAGTGTCAGGGTATTTTGTTATGCAGTTATAGATAACTAAAAAAGAAGTAGAGGATGGAGATTTCACCAAAGAGGAAATAGTATGTATCCAAATCCAAAACTGAGAAACATCTTGGTGATTTGAGAAGCTCATGAACCACCAGTAGGGCTAGAGCTTACCTAAGGGAAACAGCGGTTCGATAAGGCAGAAGAAACAGGAAGGGGTTAGATCACATAGAGTCTAAAAGTCAGAAAAAAGTTATTGGAATTAGTTCCAAGTGCTATGGGAAACAACTGATGTTTATGCATATGGAAGAACTTTCTAATAACTACTAGACACAGACTAAATTAGAGAAAAACAAGAGAGATCATATGAAGACATTTAAAAGGGTGTGGTAGTGGTCTAGTAAAATAAAATAGGGATAATATGGGTACAATGATGGCAGAAGAAATTAAGGGCAAATATTGCATTTGAGAGACATTTTGAAAATTTAATCTATACCACTTCACACATAGACTTCACACAGATTGGATGTGGGAGATGGTAAGGAAGAAAGAAATCAGAGAATTTTTGGATAGAGTCATTTGTGAATAATAATTAAAGAAGTCATTTATTAAATGGTAAAACAGGGATAGAAAAATAATTTTAGAAAAGAAGAACTCAAAAGAGTTCCTATTAGACTATATTAAATCCATTCAATAGTGAAATCAGACATAAAGCTGGATATGAGAATACTAGTACTACCCAACGAGTGATCTAGACAAAAAGTTTATGCTAGGAACTAAGCAGCAATTAAATGGAAGTTAAATTTCAATGAAACATTGATATCTCCTAGGGAATGGGTATTGGGAAAGAGGAGGAGAGGGACAAGAAACAAACTCAAAGGAATTCCAATATTACAAATATAGACAAGGAAAGAGGATTTTGGTAAATAAACTAAAAATGAAGAAACAGTGAAGTGGGAGCAAAATTAACAGTGATAACATGAAAGAAAAGACATTATTGTGGTTTTGAAAGAATGTTGAAAATAGGTAAAAAGATCTGAAAAGACAGAAATACATCTATTAAATTTGTCATCATTAAAAACAGTAGCCAGATATCAATAAATAAGATGCAGGGGGGTGGTAAAAGACAGATATTGCTTACATGAATATTAAATGGATTTTGAGACAATCTATAATAGGACATACCACATGTAAAAAGCCCTTTCTTGGGTCTAAAAAGGAAAAGACAAATATAGCAGTGTCTGGATATGAGGTTGAGGACTCATTGGTATTTTTCAGTGGAGGGGTGTCTAGGGCATATTTTCATGCTAATGGTGATGATACATTACA
>PJEM01021927.1:0-10268 GCA_004023845.1 Helogale parvula | reverse complement strand
TAAGGCTCTGTCTCCATGGGCGCCAAATCCTGCTTGGGAGAAAAACGTGGACCTCGGACCAAGAACTGGTTCCGTGTGACTCAGCAGGAAATATGGAATATCACATTTCCATTTCCGCTACACAGATAGAGCCTCATATGGGGGTTCCAGATGCACTCATGTATGCTGGCCCAAAGATAGGATCGGCCTTTGAACTCAATGCTAAGACTGCTTAGCACTTTCCCATGTGCTTTCACCTTAGCCCTCTGGGTGGACCTTGTGAAGGATCCATTTCTGGAGCTTCCCAGGTTCTAGATCTACCCCTAACCCTAACCCCAACCCCAACCCCTAACCCTAACCCTAACCCTAACCCAACCCCTAGCCCTAAACCTAACCCTAAGCCTAACCCTAACCGGACACCTAAGCCTAGCCATAAGCCGAAACCTACCCAACACCTAAACCTAACCCGACACCTAGCCCATCATTTCAACAGAACCCTAAGGCTGACTCGCACCCACCCATGCGCCCTCAATTCAGCCCTCCATGGAGACTATGGGACTGGTGTCGATTGTGCCCTGGCCACACCCCTGGACAGAAACTATCCTAGCCAAAGCTTTGTCGCCATGGGGACCCTAGTCCTGTAGAACACTACAGACTGGGGCCCAGAATGCTGCATGGTGACTGGATGCATCACATGGAACATCACAATCCTATTGCTTCCCTATGAATTGAGCTGCACGTTGTGGCTCTGGAGGAACCCCTGTACACTACACCAAAGAGGAGGTCGACCCTGAAATGAAATGCTAAGCCTGGTGGGCACCTTTCCAAGCTCCCTTAACTCAGCCCTCTGGGCAACCACTGCACTGATAGCGGATCTGTTTTTTGAGCATTCTGAGAACTTACTCTAACACTGACTTCGACCATACAGCTAACATTAATCGTAGTCCTAGCCCGGAGGCTCACTTTAAAGCAATATCTCAGCTAGACCCATGGATGGGCCCCTACTTCAACACTCTAGAAAAATCACAGGACTGTTATTTCTGCTGCCCTCGTGACTCCCCTAGATGAAATCGTAAACATCCCCAAAGCTCAGCTCCCATGGGCTCCAAATCCAGGGTTGGAGAAAATGCGAACTTGGGACCAAGAAATGGTTAACTGTGACCCAGGGTGAAATATGGAAAATCACAGTGCCATTTATGCTGCCCAGATGGAGCTGCACTAGGGGTTCCAGAGGCACTTATGTGAGCTAGACCAAAGAGGTGATCGGTCTTTGAACTCAATGCTAAGACTGCTTATCACTTTCCCATGCGCTTTCACCTCAGCCCTCTGCAATGGACCACTGCACTGCTGAAGGATCCATTCCTGGAGCTTCCCGGGTTCTCAATCTACCCCTGATCCCAACTCTAATCCTGACCCTATCCCTAACTGTACCCCTAAGACCCACGGCAACCCTACACCTGAACAGACCCCATGCATGGACCCTCACTTCATCCTTTCATGGAGACTACGGGTCTGGGATCGACTGTGCCCTGGCCATTCACCTGGGCAGAAACTAACCTAAACAATGCTCTGTTGCTATGGGGTTCCAAGTCCTGAGTCTTAGAACACGACAGACCAGATGCCCAGAATGGGGCATTGTGATTGGATGTGGCACATTGTTGGGGCCCAGTAGACCAAAAAAAAAAAAAAAAAAAAAAAAAAAAAAAGCCCTCAAACAACATTTGGCCTCCTGGGCCGCACGTACGGTTTCTGTTCATCCTATGATTTTCTTATTGCTTTGCAGAGAGGCATATTCTTTTAGGCTTTGAATCAACTTGGGTCAGTCAGTGACCTTCCCTTACTTTATTTTCTGGCTCTTTGTCTGCTGTTGGGAGTGAACAAAATCCTCTGCCAAATATTTGCTTGTTAATGGATAAGTATCTTACCCTTGAATAACTGATGAAGGGCCTTAAGGAATGTATATCTCCTCAGAGAATTCTTCAGGCTTATCTTATGCTTAAAACCAGACTATATTACTAGAGAATTTCTCTTTTGTAATGACTTAATCCTGTTACTTACTAGTGTCCTGATAAGAATGACCTTTTCCAGAGCATGTCTTTACTTCAAGGACCTTGAACTATGTAACCATTAAAGAAACGATGTAATCACCCATGGTATAGAAGACCCTGGCTATCTTAATAAAGTGTGGCTTTACCACCGTCCACGTTGTCTGTCTTGTCCGTCTAGTCCGTCTTGCCCATCTTCTCCGTCTTCTTTCCTAGAGATATTGCTCTGACACCAACCCCCTACTCGGGACCTTTCGACTGGGGTGCGTGGGTTGGTCCTCCGCAAGTTACATCCTTCTGCCATAAAGCATTAGGTTTTAAACCTCTGGGGTTAACGCCCACATGTGAGACCCCTGAATTAGTAGGTGGGCAGGAAGGACAATTCTTAACTCTTTGTCGAGCCTGTTCTCGAGTGACCTTACATTGCACCCTCAGAGCTTTAGAGCCTTGATGATCAATTTTATGACTCTCTTGGGCTTCATGCACAGGATCCATAGTTAAACAAGCGACTTTAGTGTGAAAGTCAGCTGAAGCATTTCCTTCAGAGAGGGGGCCAGGCAATTTGGAATGAGCTCTGATGTGTCCTATGTAAAAAGGCTCCTGGCGTTGTTTTACTTTAACCTGTAATTCTAAGAGTAAACCTGAAATTCCTGTCTTGTAGACAGGCACTGTTTCAGTTTCCATGGCTGGAAAGAGCCCAACCACATCCTTAGAGTCTGAAAACAGAGTAAACCTCTCTGGAGTTTCTTGAAATAATCTAATAACAGCAACAAGTTCAGCTCTCTGTGCTGACGTTTCCCTAGTTTGAAAAGAAATAATTTTAGGCTTAGATGAATTTTTATAAATGATTACAGAAGTCATGCCGTTAGAGGACCCATCAGTAAATGCTAAAAGGGTATCCTCTAAAGGCTTAGTTTTTGTTTTCGTAGGGAAAATAAAAGAATTTAATTTGCCAAATTGTAAAATAGGGTCCTTAGGTATATTAAAGCCAAGATTGCCTGTATACCCAATCATGGCAACCTGAAAATCAGAAAATCCCTGCATTAATTCTTCAATCTGAAATTTAGAATACAGAAGGACAATTTTTGTTGGCTCCTGAACAAACCATTCTCTGCTTCTTTTTCTCCCCTTCATAATGATTTGTGCTACTAAGGATGATAATCAGCCAAACCTTCTTAGGAGTAGCTGATAAATAGAGCCATCCGGGGGACCAGCCCAGGCACCCCAGTCGAAAGGTCCCGAGTAGGGGGTTGGTGTCAGTGCAATATCTCTAGGTAAGAAGACAGACAAGACAGACAACGTGGATGGTGGTAAAGCCACACTTTATTAAGATAGCCAGGGTCTTCTATACCATGGGTGATTACATCATTTCTTTAATAGTTACATAGTTCAAGGTCCCTGAAGTAAAGACATGCTCCGGAAAAGGTCATTTTTATCAAGACAGTAGTAAATAACAGGAACAATCAAGTCATTACAAGAGAGGGATTCCCTAATAATAGTCTGGCTCCAAGCGGAAGATGAGCCGGAAGAATTCTATGAGGAGATTTACATTCCTTAAGGTCCTTCATCAGTTATTCAAGGGTAAGATGCTCATCCATTAACAAGCAAATCTTTGGCAGACAAAGTAAGGGAAGGTGGAGTTACTGATTGACCCAAGTTGATTCAAAGCCTAAAAGTATATGTCACTTTGCAAAGCAATGAGAAAATCATAGACAGGATGAACAGAAGCCACATGTGCGCTATGTGGGAGGTTTTTTTGGCCTACTGGGCCCCAACAGAGCCATTCTAATATTCCTTCTTGCCATAGGCAAGCAGTGGGAGAATGTTCAGTTGGTAAAATTATTAAAGACCAAGGCTCATTGTAATTAATCCTTGTAAGCAACTCTCCTTGGAATTTGGATGGGAGTCTCCATGCAAGATCTCAAACAGAGGAATATAACCTTTAGTAGACAGCTTTAAAAGAGGCCGAATCCAATTAATATCTCCCAATAGTTTTTGAAAATCATTTAAAGTACATAAATACTCTGTCTTTAATTGTAAAGGCTGTAATGTCACAGTTTGATTTTCAATTATTCTTCCCAAAAATAAAGTTTTGATCAACTCATTCAAAACGTCATGAAGATGAGCTTTGTCCTGGTGTGCTAAAAGAATATCATCCATAAAATGAATCAAATAGATTTCTGGATATTTATCTCTGATCTCACTCAAAGCCCTATCGAAATATTTGTGACACAAACAATATTTGTCCTCCTGGGCCGCACATATGGCTTCTGTTCATCCTATGATTTTCTTATTGCTTTGCAGAGAGGCATATACTTTTAGGCTTTGAATCAACTTGGGTCAGTCAGTGATCTTGTTTGTAAAACCTCGGTGGGAGGGAATGTGTGTGTGTGAGTGATTGTGCGACTCAGTCAGGCTGGCCTACCGGGTTCGAGTTTGTGGCTCCACGGGTGGGCACTCTTAAAGTCCCCAGAAGCCTACAGAGTCCGAGTGGGCCTGATCTGCGATACCGTGGTGAAAAGCATATAGTCTATGACAGCATCGGAATAGTTTCCCATCGTAAGTCACAACGCTGAGTCCGCTATGGCTAAGCTTCACCTAAGCTCCTTCGGGACGCGGCCAGACAGGCATCTGATTGGTCTCCTCATTAGAGGGGGCTCCCTACCCTTTGTTTGTCTTTGTGTCACCATATCATAAGAAATAAGGGATAAGAAATAAAGAATGGGCAATACAGCTTCTAAAAAGAAAAAGGTTTTCACAGAAGTAATTTTGCTCCTTTTTAATCAGAGAAGGATTAGGGTGACTCATGACGAAATAACAAGATTTTTACACTTTGTTCAGGAGCAATGTCCTTGGTTCCCAGAAGAGGGCACTGTTGATTTACAAACCTGGAACAAATTTGGGGAACAGTTATGCTTGTATGGACCAGAGAATATCCCTGTAGATGTCTTTTCTCTGTGGAATTTGATTAGAGATACTTTAGATCCTGACCATAGGGCAGGTAAATTGTCATCTAATAATTTAGCCACAGGGACTACTCCACCTCTCCCTAGAGATCAAAATCCTACTCCTTTGGCAATGGCAGTTCAGGACAATGAGGACTCTGAGTGTGATGATAGTGATGATAATGAGACAGATCTGGCAGATAAGGAAGCTCAATGTGAGGCAAAAAAGGAGGAAAAAGATCTACCTCTTGATTCCTCCAAACCCAAAAGATCAAAATTGAAAAAATCAAATATGGACAGGCAGGCTTTAAAGCCACAACAAAAAGCTGGAGTAACTCCTACAGCTCCCTAAGTGCGCCAGTGTACGGACCCTCCTTGTCCGGGAAAATTACTGAGAACAGCATCTTTGTCCAATTTATCACAAGCCAAAAGACAAGCCATGCTTGAAGGTGATTTTGATTTTCCCCTATGCTTTCCGGTTACGTTTGGTCCTATGAATGAAACTGATGGGGCAGCCGGAGACCTTAATTGGATCCCTGTCTCTTATAAAGTATTAAAGGAGTTAAAAGCCGCTTGTGTTCAGTATATACCTAACGCTCCTTATAGTATTACCTTGGTAGATTCCCTCACAAATCATTGGATGACTCCTTATGATTGGTTTCAAGTGTCTAAGAGTTGCCTCCCCCCCCCCCCCCCGCCGGTGACTGTGTCAGGTGAAGAGCAGAGTATGAGGATAGAGCTAGGAATCACCTGAGGAGAAATAAGATAAGGATGAGAGGTGGGAGTCTCTGGGGATATGATCATGGGGAACTCAGGATGGGAAACTGCATCAGATCAGGTTCGTATTCCATTGGAAGGGCTTAAGGCAGTCAATATGATAGCTTTAATACACCTAAGGATCCTGAACAAATTGGCTGTCATTCCTGCTTTTGTAAACCAGACAGCGCCAGTATTAGAAACCCTAAAAGAGACCCTTACATAATTAACCATGGAGACTGGCATCCATTGGCTAAACTCTCCTTCCCTTTGCCCTTTACAGGGTAAAAAATTGTTATTGTTGATCATATTTTCTTTTAAGTAAAAAAGGGGGATATGTTGGGGCCCAGTAGGCAAAAATAACCCTCAAACAATATTTGACCTCCTGGGCCGCACATGTGGCTTCTATTCATCTTGTCTGTGATTTTCTCATTGCTTTGTAAAGAGACATATACTTTTAGGCTTTGAATCAACTTGGTTTGGTCAGTGGTGCCACCCCTCCCCTTACATTGTTTTCTAGCTCTTTGTCTGCTGTTGGGAGTAAACAAAATCCTCTGCCAAAAGATTTGCTGATTAAAGGATAAGCATCTTGCCCCTGCATAACTGATGAGGGGCCTTAAGGAATGTAAATCTCATAGAATTCTTCAGGCTCATCTAATACTTGGAGCCAGACTATTACTAGGGAATCCCTCTCTTGCAATGACTTGAGAATTCCTGTTATTTACTATTGTCCTGTTAAGAATGACCATTTCAGAGCATGGCTTCACTTCAAAGACCTCGAACTATGTAACCATTAAAGAAATGATATAATCACCCATGGTATATAAGACCCTGAGTATCTTATTAAAACATGGCTTTACCACCATTCACGTTGTCTGTCTTCTTTCTTAGAGATATCGCACTGACACCAACCCCCTACTCGGGACCTTTTGACAGGGGTGTGTGGGCTGGTCCCCGCAGAGGGGAGAGGAAAAGAGGATGGTGTCCAAAGAACTGGCCTGGTCTGGAGCCAAAAGAGTCCCTTCCTTTCCCTAACCCAGGAAACCCCAAGCACGAACCCTCTGAGAAGCATGGGTGTCAAGAATGGCATCTTCCTAGAATGCCTTCCAGGGGTGGGTGGGGGTTCAGGTGGGAGGGTAGGGATGGGTGGTGGGGCCTGCCGAGTCTGCATCAGAGTCAGAGTCAGAGGGTGAAGGGAAGCACCTGAGGCTGGTGCCTTAGGGTTCAAAGGCCAAACACAGGCATGGAGCCATCAGGGATCAAGGGCGAGGGAGGCCCGACAGGGGACCCTTCGGACCCTGGGGGATGGGCCCAGGGAGCACACGCCGCCTCTCAAGCCACACGAACGCTTTCTGCCTCGGCCACCGACCTGTCCTGCCTCTCCCACCTGCTTCCAAAGGGAAAGACTCGGTGTCCCATGCCACATTTTACATGCCACTCGAGGGAGGGAGGAAGATGGGCAAACGTGAACCAGCCCCACAGAGGGCACCTCTGCATGGAGGGAGCAGGGGAGGTTCTCAGTGGGCAAACTGGGACTCTGGGTCACGACCCTGGGATCGTCTGGAAAGGACGCGGGTCCGACCCAAACTCACTCCATGACCGGCCGGCTTGAAGGGTCCCTTCTGAGCCTGGAGGCCTAAGGGTCGGTTTCCCCAGAGTCATTGGACAATCCCAGGAAAAGGGCACATGTTGCTCAACAGAAACCCGCCTTCGCCATGTCCAATCAGAAAAGGCCAGCGAACACATATGACCTTCATAAGGTCGGGTCTGGAGATGGGGACCCTAGATAGTTACCTGTCGCTTCATGTGAGGCTAACCAGTGCCTTACCCCACGTTGGGAGGGGGGGGTGCTTAGCCCTCCCCATCATTGGGTCGTTTTAAAGAAACCCCAAACTTAGTGATCGGGTCCCGCCAAAAGTCACGGACTGTCTTGAAAATCTGTGTGGTTACCATGGTGACGATGGCTGTGGCACGATGGCGATCGGGTGACTGTCCCTGTGTCCCAATGTGTGGTGACGTCCCCTTTCCAGACCCCATCCAGACTCTGCTCGGCGATCGTTCGGGGCTCTCAGCACAGATCCACCGGGTCGGTGAGGTCTGGGAGCCCGAGCCCAGGCGGGAAGACACGCCCTTTGCTTTGGCATACGTGACTCGGTCTCCCCGGGCGTCTCTGGTCTTGGGGGGATATTGCGATCTGGGCATCACCATTTCCAGCCTTGGAGTGGAAGGGGCACCTGGCTGGCTCAGTCAGAAAAGCATGCGACTCTTCGGCTCTGGCTCTCAGTCCAGGTGATGAGTTCAAGCCCCACCTTGAGTGAAGAGAGTGTGACCCATGAAGGAAGACGTGAAGGAACCCTCGAACGAGGTCTGAGAAAGGGAACACTGGCCACGTGGATGCCTTAAAAACACACGGAACGGATGGGGTGCCCAGGTGGCACTGTGGGTGAAGCATCCCGCACCCGATTTCGACTCTGGTCAGGTCTCAGGATTCCTGGGATCGAGCCCCCATCGAGCTCCCGCCCTGACAGTGCAGAGCTGTAGGGGACCAGCCCAAGCACCCCTGTCTAAGGGTCCCTGAGTCGGGGGCTGGTGTCAGCGAAGTGTCTATCAGAAAGAACACAGACAAGGTGAATGGTGGCAGGATGGCACTTTCCTGGGATGCTTAGGATCTTTATAGACCATAGGGGATGACATTTTGTCTTTCACGATGACACGGTTTGTCACGCTGAGGTTTTTGGTAAGAATCCCATGTTCCAGGAAAGATGATGATGGCCATGGAAAAGAGAACAGTCCCCTCATGGATGACAGAGTTTCAAAACCGGGAATGAAATACATGAACCAGGGTCTGGTTCGACCCATCTCGTCTGATATGAACCAAAGCTTAAGAGAAGGCTATTTTTCTTGAAAGGTTTAAACAATCATCTGTGGGTAAGGTGCCCCTGACCATGGAGGGAGTTTCCATCAGAAAATCTGCCCCTTGATGCAGGGGACCAGCCCACGTACCACAGTCAAAAGGTCCCGAGTAGGGGGTTGGTGTCAGAGCAATATCTCTAGGAAAGAAGACGGACGAGACGAATGAGACAGACGAGACAGACAACGTGGATGGTGGTAAAGCCACACTTTATTAAGATAGCCAGGGTCTTATATACCATGGGTGATTACATCGTTTCTTTAATGGTTACATAGTTCAAGGTCCTGAAGACATGCTCCAGAAAAGGTCATGCTTATCAGGACAGTAGTCGCAGGATGAAGTCATTGCAAAAAGAGGAATCCCCTAATAGTAGTCTGGTTTTAAACATAAGATAAACCTGAAGAATTCTATGAGGAGATATACATTCCTTAAGTCCCTTCATCCATTATTCAAGGGTAAGATGATCATCCTTTTATAAGCAAATCTTTTGGCAGAGGATGATGTTCACTCCCAACAGCAGACAAAGAGCCAGGAAATAAAGGAAGGGAAGGTCACTGACTGACCCAAGTTGATTCAAAGCCTAAAAGGATATGCCTCTTTGCAAAGCCATGAGAAAATCATAGGATGAACAGAAGCCATATGGGGGGGCCCAGGAGGCCAAATATTGTGTGAGGGTATTTTTTGCCTACTGGGCCCCAACATTTCCCCCTTTTTTACTTAAAAGAAATAAGATCGACGATACTATAGTCCTGGACATGCCAATTGTACCCATCGTAGCAAGAAAACTGAGATTTCTGATGAGATTTACAAAATCAACCAATGACAGGGTGAGCCTAGGGTCCTGTTCAGCGACTATCGGGTTACCTTGAACATTAGGTCACAGGGTTAGACTATCCTGTACAATTCCTGAGGTATTGGCATAGAAGTCACATTGTTCCCCTAAAGCCTGGCATAGCCCTATTTGGTGTAAGGGGAATTTCTTACTCTCTAAAGGACATAGGGGAGGAGAGTTTACCCAATTTCCACCAGTCTCCATGGTTCATTTGGTAAGGGTCTCTTTTAGGATTTCTAATATCTGAGGCTGCCTGATTGACAAGAGTCAGAATGACAGCCAATTTATTTCCTCATTTTTCAGGATCCATGGGCGTATAAGTGTGATATGACTCCATGGTTCTTTCTACATGACTCACCTTAGCCAAACTGGTGGGCCATCTAGTGGCCACTCGAGGACCCCCCCCCCATTAGAGTCTGGTGGAGGTGTAGGCTCTCCTTACCTTTTGCCTAATTGAAATCTCATACCTAGATTAGAGGCAATGAATACCAACAGAACATCTTATCTGTAAGAGGAAAGTTAGTGCCATCAGGAACTTTTGCTGTTTCCCCAGCTTTCTGGGGCGACATCTGTCAGTCCCATGGCAAAGAGACAGGACAGTTTATTTGACTGGACCGGTGATTCCTCAGGCTTCTGCCGTGCTAGACCAGCCAGCTTCCAGGGTGTGGCTGGAGCAGGGCTGGAGATTCTCGGAGTCCAGAGTCTTTTTGAGGATCCGTTCAGGCTGATTGACTGGATCTGGATCACCTCACCAGGTTGAGGGTTCTTCTGAGTTGGTCCACTTAACTCCAGAGAGATAT
>PJEM01021926.1:0-10286 GCA_004023845.1 Helogale parvula | reverse complement strand
TGTGGATTCTATTTAGTTTATTTATGCCATGATCTTTATTTCTCTTCTTCTTCTGAGTTTGGGATGCTCTTGCTGCTCCCCTCTATTTTCTATAGGTGCTCTGTAAGATTTTGAATTTCGGCTTTTTCTTGTTTGTTGAAATAGGCCTGGATTGGAATATACTTTCCTCTTAGGACTGCCTTTGCTGCATCCCAAAGACTCTGGATTGTTGTATTTTCATTTTCATTTGTTTCCATATATTTTTTAATTTGCTCTGTAATTGTCTGATTTGCCCAATCATTCTTCAGTAGGGTGGTTTTTAACCTCCCCATTTTTGGAGGCTTCCAGACTTTTTCCTGTGGTTGATTTCAAGTTTCATAGCATTGTGATCTGAAAGTGTGCATGGTATGATCTCTATTCGTTTATACTTATGAAGGGCTGCTTTATGTGCCAGTATGTGATCAATCTTGAAGAATGTGCCATGTGCCGTCGAGAAGAAGGTGAATTTCCTAGCTTCAGGTTGCAGAGTCTTAAATATGCCTATTAATTCCATTTGTTCCTGTGTGCCGTTCAGGTCCATTGTTTCTTTAGTGATTTTTTGTCTGGTTGACCTATCCATTGTTGTCAGTGTGGTATTAAAGTCCCCTGCAATTAGCACATTCTTATCAATAAGATTGTTTCTGTTTGTGGTTCATTGTTTTATATATTTGGGTGCTCCCGGAATGGGCACATAGATGTTTATAATTGTTAGCTCTTCCTGATGGAGAGACCCTGCGTTCTTATATAATGTCCTTCTTCATCTTTTGGTACTGCCTTTAAAGTCCAGTTTGTCTGATAGAGGTATGGCTACTTCAGCTTTTTTATACTTCCAGTCGCATGATAGATATTTCCCCATTCCTTTACTTCAATCTGAAGATGTCTTCAGGTCTAAGGTGAGTCTCTTATAGACAGCAAATAGATGGATTTTGGTTTTTTATCCATTCTGTTACCCTGTGTGATTTGATTGGAGCATTCAGTCCATTTACATTGTGTTATTATTGGAAAATGAGTTTATTTTTTTGCATTTTATTTATTTTTTAATAGTTTGTCAAATTGGTTTCCATATAACACCCAGTGCTTCTCCCCAAAAGTGCCCCCTACCATGATCATCACCCCCTCCCTCCCTCTGCCTCCCCCTTCAATCCATGGTTCATGTTCAGTATTCAGTAGTCTCCCTTGATCTGTGTCCCTCACTCTCCCCCGCTCTCTTTCTCCTTCCTCTCCCCATGGTCCCCTGCCAGGTCTCTCCTGTTAGACCTATGAATGCAAACATATGATTCTATCCTTCTCCGCCTGACTTATTTCGCTCAACATGACACCCTCAATGTCCATCCACTTTCCTAAAAATGGCCATATTTCATTCTTCCTCATAGCCATATAGTACTCCATTGTATATATATACCACATCTTCTTGATCCATTTGTCAGGTGATGGACATTTAGGCTCTTTCCATGTTTTGGCTATTGTTGACATTGCTGCTATGAACATTGAGGTACATGTGCTCCTATGCCTCAGCACTTCTTTATCCTTTGGGTAAATCTCTAGCAGTGCTATTGCTGGGTCATAGGGGAGTTCTATCGATAGTTTTTGAGGAGCCTCCACACTGTGTTCCAGAGCGGCTGCACCAGTGTACATTCCCACTAACAGTGTAGAAGGGTGCCCGTCTCTCCACATCCTCGCCAGAATCTATAGTCTCCTGATTTGTTCATTTTAGCAACTCTGACCAGTGTGAGGTGGTATCTCAGTGTGGTTCTGATTTGAATTTCCCTGATGATGAGTGACACTGAACATTGTTTCATGTGCCTGTTGGCCATCTGGATGTCCTCCTTGGAGAAGGGCAGAAGACCTGAATAGACCCATTTCTTCACTGGATTATTCATTTTTTGTGTATGGAGTTTAGTGAGCTCCTTGTATATTTTGGATACTATGATATCCCTTTAATTGATATGCCATTTGCCACTATCCTTTCCCATTCTGTCAGTTGCCTGTTAGTTTTTTTTTTTGTTTGTTTCCTTTGCAGTGCAGAAGCTTTTTATCTTGATAAGGTCGCAGTAGTTCATTTTTGTTCTTGATTCCCTTGCCTCTAGGGATGTGTCGAAGAAATTGCTGTGATTGAGGTCTAGGAGGCTGTTTCCTGCTTTTCCTCTAGGGTTTTTATGGTTTCCTTTCTCACATTCAGATGCTTTACCCATTTTGAGTTTATTTTTGTGAATGGTGTCAGAAAGCGGTCTAATTTCAGTTTTCTACATGTTGCTGTCCAGCTCTCCCAACACCACCTGTTGAAGAGACAGTCTTTTTTCCTTGGACACTCTTTCCTGCTTTGTCAAAGATTAATTGGCCATATGCTTGTGGGTCCTGTTTTTGTGCCAATACCGTACTGTCTTGATGATGACAGTTTTGGAATAGAGGCTAAAGTCTGGGATTGTGATGCCTCCCGTTTTGGTTTTCTTCAATATAACTTTAGCTATTCGGGGTCTTTTGTGGTTCCATACAAATTTTAAAATAGTTTGTTTTAGCTTTGAGAAGAATGCTGGTGCAACTTTGGTGGGGATTGCATTGAATGTGTAAATTGCTTTGGGTAATAATGACATTTTCACAATGTTTATTCTTCCAATCCATGAGCATGGAATGTTTTTCCATTTCTTGGTGTCTTCAATTTCCTTCATAAGTCTTCTATAGTTTTCAGCATACAGGTCTTTTACATCTTTGGTTAGGTTTATTTCTAGGTATTTTATGGTTTTTCATGCAATGGTGAATGGTATCTGTTGCTTTCTCTTTCTGTAGCTTCATTTTTGGTGTATAAGAATGCAACTGATTTCTGTACATTGACCTTGTACCCTCCAACATTACTGAATTCATTGATCAGTTCTAGAAGGCTTCTGGTGGAGTCAGTCGGGTTTTCCATGTAGAGTATCATGTCGTCTGCAAAAAGGGAAAGTTTGACTTCTTCTTTGCCGATTCTGATGCCTTTTATTTCCTTTTGTTGTCTGATTGATGATGCCAGGACTTCCAACACTATGATAAACAACAGTGGTGAGAGTGGACATCCCTGTCATGTCCCTGATTTCAGGGGGAAAGCTCTCAGTTTTTCCCCATTGAGGATAATATTGGCTGTGGGGAAAGAAAAAAGACATTGAAATTCAAGAGGCACAGAGAACTTCTCTAAGACATAAGTTGAATGGACCTTCAGCATGACATATCATAGTGAAACTGGAAAAAGATAAAAGGTACTTCTGAAACCCCCTACAGAAAAAAGGACACGAACATATACAGGAAAACCTATCAGAGTACTTACAGACCTATCTACCGAAACTTGGCAAGCCAGAAACGAATGGCAGGAAATCGTCAATGTGATGAACAGAAAAATATGCAACCAAGATTCCTTTATCCAGTGAGCCCATCATTCAAAATAGAAGGAGAGATAAAGGGGTTCCCAAATAAACAAAAGTTGAGAGAATTCATCACCACATAACCAGCCCTACAAGAAATCCTAAAAGGGACTCTATGAGGGAAATGCAGCAAGGAATATAAGACACTAGAGACATCAATACAAGCATGAACTCCACAGAGAACACAATGAATCTAAACCCACATTTTCAAATATTGAACCAGCCTTGTAACCCAGGAATAAATCCCACTTGATCATAATGGATAATACTGTTTATATGCTGTTGAATTCGATTTGCTAGTATCTTGTTGAGTATTTTGGTATCTGTATTCATTAAGGATATTGGCCTTTAGTTCTCTGTTTTCGGTGGGTCTCTGCCTGGCTTAGGAATCAGAGTGATAAGTGTGTCGTAGAATGAGTCTTGGTAGTCTTCATTCCATTTCTATTTTTGGAATAGCTTGAGAAGGATTGGCTACACCACATCAACAAAACAAAAGAAAAAAATCATATGATCCTGTCGATAGATGCTGAAAAAGCATTTGACAAAATACAACATCTCTTCTCAATAAAAACCCTCAAGAAAGTTGTGATAGAAGGAACTTACTTGAACATCATAAAAGCCATTTACGAAAAGCCCACAGCCAATGTTATCCTCAGTGGGGAAAAACTGAGAGCTTTCCCCCTGAAGTCAGGGACATGACAGGGATGTCCACTCTCACCACTGTTGTTTAACATAATGTTGGAAGTCCTGGCATCAGCAATCAGACAACAAAAGGAAATAAAAGGCATCAGAATCAGCAAAGAAGAAGTCAAACTTTCCCTTTTTGCAGACGACATGATACTCTACATGGAAAACCCGATCGACTCCACCAGAAGTCTTCTTTCCCCAGATTAGAGATGTTTTCACCTCTAATTTGATCAAGCACCCCTCCAGAACCTTTTTTTCTTTTTTCCTCCAGGAATTTTTATGATACCAATATTGTTCTGTTTGATTTGTATCACTCAGGTCTCGAATTCTCCTTTCGTCCTCCTGGATCAATTTATTTTTTCTTGGCTTCCTCTTTTGCTATAACTGTGTCTTGTAGTTCACCTATTCTCCTCTCTGCTTCTTCAGTCTGTGTAGTGGCCACCTCCATTTTTATTATGCACCTAACAGCCTTTTTTTTTTTTTAACTCATCACAGCTATTTTTTAAAAAAAGTTTATTGTCAAATTGGTTTCCATACAACTCCCAGTGCTCTTCCCCACAAGTGCCCTCCTCCATCACCACCATCTCTTTCCCCCCCCTCCCATTCCCCTTCAACTCTCAGTTCATTTTCAGTATTCAATAGTCTCTCAGGTTTTTCGTCCCTGTCTCTCCCCAATTCTCTTTCCCTCTTCCCCTCCCCCTGGTCCTCCATTAAGTTTCTCCTGTTCTCCTGCTAGACCTATGAGTGCAAACATATGGTATCTGTCCTTCTCTGCCTGACTTATTTCGCCTAGCATTACACCCTCGAGGTCCATCCACTTTCCTACAAATGGCCAGATTTCATTCTTTCTCATTGCCATGTAGTACTCCATTGTGTATATATACCACATCTTCTAGATCCATTCATCAGGTCATGGACATTTAGGCTCTTTTCATGTTTTGGCTATTGTTGACAGTGCTGCTATAAACATTGGCGTACGTGTGCTCCTATGCATCAGCACTTCTGTATCCCTTGGGTTAATCCCTAGCAGTGCTATTGCTGGGTCATAAGGGAGTTCTATGGATAGTTTTCGAGGAACCTCCACACTGTTTTCCAGAGCGGGTGTACCAGTTTACATTCCCACTAACGGTGTAGGAGGGTGCCCATGTCTCCACACACTCGCCAGCATCTATAATCTCTTGATTTGTTCATTTTAGCCACTCTGACTGGCGTGAGGTTGTATCTCAGTGTGGCTTTGATTTCTGTTTCCCTGATGATAAGTGATGTTGAGCATGTAGGCCATCTGGATGTCCTCTTTGGAGAAGTGCCTGTTTATGTCTTCTGCCCATTTCTTCACTGGGTTATTTGTTTTTTAGGTATGGAGTTTGGTGAGTTCCTTGTAGATTTTGAATACTAGCCCTTTATCGGATATGTCATTTGCCACTATCTTTTCCCATTCTGTCAGTTGCCTATTAGTTTTCTTGATTGTTTCCTTTGCCTTGCAGAAGCTTTTTATCTTGATGAGGTGCCATTTTTGCTCTTCATTCCCTTGGCTTTGGGATGTGTTGAGTAGGAAATTTCTGCAGTTGAGGTTAACGAGGCTGTTTCCTGCCTTCTCCTCTAGGGTTTTTATGGTTTTGTCTCACATTCAGGTCCTTCATCCATTTTGAGTTTATTTTTGTGTATGATGTACATAAGTGGTCTAGTTTCACTGTTCTGCATGTTGCTGTTCAGTTCTCCCAGCACCACCTGCTAAAGAGGCAGTCTTTTTTCCATCAGATACTCTTTCCTGCTTTGTCAAAAATTAATTGGCCGTACATTTGTGGGCCCAGTTCCGGGTTCTCTATTCTCTTCCATTGGTCTATGTGTCTGTTTTTCTGCCAATACCATACTGTCTTGATGATGACAGCTTTGGAGTAGAGGCTAAAGTCTGGGATTGTGATGCCTCCCGCTTTGGTTTTCTTCTTCAATATAACTTTGGCTATTTGGGGTCTTTTGTGGTTCCATACGAATTTGAGGATAGTTTCTTCTAGCTTCGAGAAGAATGTTGGTGCAACTTTGGTGGGGATTGCATTGAATGTGTAAATTGCTTTGGGTAGTAATGACATTTTCACAATGTTTATTCTTCCGATCCATGAACAGGGAATGTTTTTCCATTTCTTGGTGTCTTCTTCAATCTCTTTCAGAAGTTTTCTATAGTTTTCATCATATAGGTCTTTTACATCCTTGGTTAGGTTTATTACTAGGTATTTTATGGTTTTTCGTGCAATCATCATCACAGCTATTTTGAAGGTTCCTAGTCTTTGTATCAATATCTTCTCTGATGACTTCCTTGCTTTTTTCGAACCCAGCAATTAATTTTACGACAGTTGTTCTAAATTTTTGTTCAATTATGTTCCTTTTGTCTGTTTGGAGCAGTTCTGTGGCTGTAATTTCTTCCTGGAATTTCTTGAAAGTTTTTTCATTTTGTCATTTTGGCTAGCTTTCTGTCCTGTCAGTTTTAAAATCTCGGCACTCTGTGCCTGTTAGTACTGCTCTATTAAAGGAGGCTCTTTGAGTGTCCAGGGCCTGTGATTTCAGAGATGTTCTTGCAATGGTGTCTATCAGTTTCTCTTGTTATGCCTTTTTTTTTTTTCCTACTCAGTGATATTTGGGACTCTCTACCATGTGTACTTTAGCTTGTTTCTTGAGGGATCCCTGTAAAGGAAAACAGACAAACACAAAGGGAACAAAAACACACAAATGCACATAGAGATCAAGTAAATAAGCAAACCATAAGGAGAAAGAAAAAAAAACAGAAAAGAAAAGCAGGAAAGGAAAAAAAGACTACGGGGGTGCGGGGATGAATTGGAGGGGGTGACAGAAACAGCCAAAGATAAAGGGCAGTCTGAGAGCATAAAGGCTGGGGAGGCCAGAGATAAAGATGAGATAAAGGAAAACATAACTGGATGGTAAGAGTTGGTCTTATCACAGCAGTGCATAATGTGTTTCCCAGACTCTAGGGGGGAAAGGGCGAAAAGAAAGAAAAAGGAAAATAGAAAACATAAAACGGGGAAAAATTAAAAAATAAAAATAATAAGAAAAAAATAATGAGAAAAAGGCAGCTCTCCAGCGCAGATGAGCATGCTTTTGTGTAGGTAGTTTGGGTCTCAGGGGCTGCTGAGACCCCCCCTTAGTGGTTGCAGGGAGTAGAATGGCCGCACCCCAAGCCCCCCTTCAGACTATGCATTGCCAGCTACTCTCTTGAGTCTGACTTCCCCTTGCCACGGGTAGGTCAGAGTGCTTTGGGATTCTAAATCCTAACCTATGCACTTTAAAGTGATCTCCGCCAGGTGGGAGGCTTTCTGGCTGTGACTGAGTAGGGAGACTGAGGAGCCAGCTTTTCCCTGGCTCCACCTGAAGTTGGTGAGTTGCTGGGCCCATGGGAGAACAAGCCCGCTGAGGGAGACAGATTTCTCTCCCCGTGCCCAGTGGCTACAACTGGGATGCTTGTGTCTCTCCGTGCCAGGTTGAGGTCTCCCCTCTCTGGAAATCACTCGGAGCATTTACAGTCTCCCCTTCTCTTCCCCGCAGCTCTGAGCTGCTCTACATGGTCGTCCCGCACGCCACCATGCACAGTCATTTCTTGAGCCACCCTCCACCATCCTGTGCCACCTCTGGGCACACGACCCTCTGTGGTCCCGGTGCCAAGTTTCTGGGCACTCTCTCTCCCAGCTCTACTTTGGGCCTGTGCTCCCTCCCCCAGAGTTTCTGGTCCCAGTTCGCACTCACTCAGGCATCCATGAGGCTGTCATCTATAAGAACTCTGTGCTCCCACCTCCGTTCTTGGAGATCAGAATATTGTGGCTTTTAATTCTTCTCAGTTTGATAGTTGCTGGTGGGCAGAGATTACAGAGCTCCCTACTTCTCCGCCATCTTGCAGCTCCTCCTATGATTCTGTTCTTTGAAATTTGTTATTGGGTGTCTTTTTTTTTAACGTTTATTTTTTGAGAGACAGATGGAGTGTGAGTGGGGGAGGGGCACAGAGAGAGGGAGACACAGAATCCAAACCAGACTACAGGCTCTGAGCTGACAGCACAGACCCTGAGACAGGGCTCACACTCAGACTGTGAGATCATGACCTGAGCCAAAGTCGGATGCTCAACTGACTGAGTTACCCAGGGTCCCCAGTTGATGGGTGTCTTAAGACCCAGGATATGATCTGTCTTGGTAAGTGTTCTTTTTGTTGTTTTTACATCCAAGTTAGATAGCATACAGTGCAATAATGATTTCAGGAGTAGAATCCAGTGATTTGTCCCCTATATAACACACAGTACGTATCACAACAAGCCCCCATTTAGCCCATCTCCCCACCCCCAACCTCAGCAACCTCAGTTTTTTCTCTATAGTTGAGTCTCTTCTGTTTTGTCCCCCTCCTATGTTTTGTCCCCCTCCATTTTTATATTTTTGTTTCCCTTCTCTTACATTCATCTGTTTTGTATCTTAAATTCCACATTAGTGAAGTCATATGATACTGGTCTTTCTGTAATTTCACTTAGCATAATACCATCTAGTTCCATCCATCTAGTTGCAAATGACAAGATTTTATTTTTTGATTGCCAAGTAATACTCCTTTGTATAAATACCACATCTTTATCCATTCATCCCGTGTATGGACATTTAGGCTCTTTGTATACTTTGGCTATTGTCGATAGCACTGCTATAAACATTGGGGTGCATGTGTGTCGGGGACCGCCATGTTTCTGTCTGCCTCAAGGCAAGGATTTATTCACTCTCAGCAGAGTGAGCCAGTAAACAAGATTTGCATCTGGAAGCTGGAGATGGCAAAATTCCTTGGCGACAGTCATGCTGCACCAGACTAGAGGGCCAAGGTGCATAAAAGATCAGAACCGTATTTAGATTATTCAGTGTTAACTCTCCGCCTCCCAGCATTGCTGAAGGCAAGTCGAGGCGTTTCTTTTACCTGGTATCTGACGTAAAGTCAAATGCTTTGTTCTTCCCGCCCTGAGAATGGTATATAAGAGATAGTTCTCTTAATAAACGCTCTCTCTCTCTTCGCCTGATCAAAAACCGTGAGTGTTGTGTTTTATTCTCTGTGCGTCCCCTTTTCCTGTTTTCTCTCTCCCTCCCTCAGGAGAAGAACCCGTGTCGATCCTGTGCCCCTCAGGCCAGAGCGGTCGGGGCGGGACACGACACATGTGCCCCTTTGAAACAGGACACCTGTGTCCCTTAGATAAATACCTAGTAGTGCAATTGCTGGTTCGTAGGATAGTTTTAATTGTTTGAGGAATCTCCATACTGTTTTCCAGAGTGGCTGCATCAGTTTGCATTCCCACCAGCAGTGCAGAATTCCTTTTTCACCAAATCCTCACCAACATCTGTTGTTGCCTGAGTTGTTAATTTTAGTCATTCTTACTGGACTGGGGTAATATCTCATTGTGGTTTTGATTTTTATTTCCCTGATAAGTGATGTTGAGCTTTTTTTTTCATGTGTCTGTTGATCATCTGGATGTCTTCTTTGAAGAAGTATTTACTCATGCCTTTTGCCCATTTCTTTCACTGGATTATTTGTTTTTTGGGTGTTGAGTTTTATAAGTTCTTCATAGATTTTGGATACCAATTCATTCCTTCAGTTGTCTTTTAGTTTTGTTGTTTGTTTCCTTCTGCATGCAGACGATTTTAATTTGATGAGGTCCTAACAGCTCAGTTTTGCTTTTGGTTCCCTTGCCTCCTGAGATATGCTGAAGAAGAAGTTGCACTGGCCGAGGTCAAAGGTTTTTGCCTGCTTTTTTCTATAGGATTTTGATGGCTTCCTGTCTTACATGTAAATATTTCATCCATTTTGAATTTATTTCTGTGTATGGTGTAAGAAAGTGGTCCAGGTTCATTCTTCTGCATGTCACTGTCCAGTTTTTCCAATACCATTTGCTGAAGAGACTGTCTTTATTCCATTGGATATTCTTTCCTGCTTTGTCAAAGATTAGTTGGCCACACGTTTGTGGGTCCATTTCTGGGTTGTCTTTTCCATTGGTCTGAGTGTCTGTTCTTGTGCCTGTACCATACTCTCTTGATGATGAAAGCTTTGTACTACAGCTTGAAATCTGGAATGGTGATGCCTCCAGCTTTGGTTTTCTTTTTCAAGATTTCTTGGGCTCTTTGGGGCCTTTTCTGGCGCCATACAAATTTGAGGATTGTTTGTTCTAGCTCTGTGAA
>PJEM01021925.1:0-10294 GCA_004023845.1 Helogale parvula | reverse complement strand
GTTTCCCTGATGATGAGTGATGTTGAGCATCGTGTTATGTGTCTGTAGGCCATCTGGATGTCCTCTTTGGAGAAGTGTCTGTTCATGTCTTCTGCCCATTTCTTCACTGGATTATTTGTTTTGTGAGTGTGAAGTTTGGTGAGTTCCTTGTACATTTTCGATATTAGCCCTTTATCTGATATGTCGTTTGCAACTATCTTTTCTTATTCTGTCGGTTGCCTATTAGTTTTCTTGATTGTTTCCTTTGCCTTGCAGAAGCTTTTTATCTTGATGAAGTCCCAAGGGTTCAGTTTTGCTTTCATTTCCCTTGCCTTTGAGGATGTGTCGAGTAGGAGATTGCTGCGGTGAGGTCTAGGAGGTTTTTTCCTACTTTCTCCTCGAGGGTTTTGATGGTTTCCTGTCTCACATTCAGGTCCTTCAGCCATTTTGAGTTGATTTTTGTGTATGGTGTAAGAGAGTGGTCTAGTTTCATTCTTCTACATGTGGCTGTCCAGTTCTCCCAGCACCACCTGCTAAAGAGGCAGTCTTTTTTCCATCGGATACTCTTTCCTACTTGTCAAAAATTAATTGGCCGTACATTTGTGGGCCCAGCTCTGGGTTCTCTATTCTATTCCATTGGTCTATGTGTCTGTTTTTGTGCCAATACCATACTGTCTTGGTGATGACAGCTTTGTAGTAGAGGCTAAAATCTTTTTTTTTTTTTAGTTTCTTTTGTAGCAGGATTCTCACACTGAGGCTTTTCTTCCCAGGAAACAACTTTATTCCTCCTGGCACCTCTCAGCTGGGTTCGTACCCAAAGAACTGAGCCCAGAACACCACTTGGCATAGTTTTTTATATATGTTGTGCTCCCAGATATGGTAACACACAAACATGCAGTGCAGCCACGTGGTCTCTTATTACAAGGTCAAGACGGGTGTTGTCAGGTACTCATGGAGCCAGAGGTTGTCTGCAAGGTTTTTATTGTTTCATTCTTCGGGGAGGACACAGAGAGAAAGAGAGAAAGAGGGAGAGAGAAAGAAAAAAATGCAAACTGAGGGAGAAAAACAGAGAAAGAGAATGAGAATCCTCACTAGGCTCCAAGTTCCCCAGGAATCCCGACTCAAGGCTGGATCACAGGTCCCTGGGATCATGGCCTGATTCAAATGGAGAGTCTGATGCTCAACTGACAGAGACACCCAGGTCCTCACAATTTCTAAATGCGTGAAATTTTTGGAGAAAAAGACAACAGGGCCTCCAGCCAGGGGCACAAGGCTTACCTGAGAACTGGCCATTTCTTCTTTCATCTTTCTCCTCTATGTTTCTTTCTCAGAAGATCTTTGTGGAGAAATCCCAGCTCAAGTAGGAGAACTTTGTCTGAAAAGCCAGCAAAGCAGTCTCTTCACTGGGAAACTGCTAGCCTGCAGGCAGGACTTTCAAATGCAGAGAAGGTACAACTTCCCAGCCTTCCTGTCAGGAACAATTGAGAAACTATGAGCTCCTACTTGAAGACCCATCTCTGAGATTGCCTTCTCTGCTTGGGAGGTGAGGGGTTGGCATCCCTGTTGGGAGGCACCTTGGACTCAGGGTTGAGTGAAAATTCCTGGGGAGGGTAAGGCAAGTGTGCCAAGTGTCTTGTCGCCAGGCAGCGACCATGATTTACCCTCCTGGAACTATCATTTCTGCTTGGGCACCAACCCTCTAACTGCTTTGCTGATTGGTGTCAGGAGTGGCCTGTCCCCCTGCCCTGTCCCTGAGGTGTGATTGCACCTAGTCAGGGAAAAGATGAGCAAACTCATTCCACCCTAATGCGACTAAGGCAAGCCAACTAGAATTTTCCTCCTAGCCGAGAAGTTAACTGAGAAGTGACTTTTTTGTACTCCTGGATGTGGTTGCAAGCCACTATTGCGATGAATGTCAAAAATGTATCATTTGTCTTGGGACAGTGAGAGCAGACATTGTGTTTCCTGGGGATCCTGTTTTTCTGGGTACCTTCCCTTAGAGCTATAAACAGCCTACTGACACTTACTCATGAAAAACTGACCTTTACTAAAGAATGCTGTTTGCCTCATGGCTAAAGATCACTTTCTCAGGGCTCTACCGGAGGTTTTGTAAATCTTGCTCTTCTGCATCCTATGGGGAAAAGAAGGACGCTTAAAAAATACCTGCCCTTCCCATATAATAGCATGAGTGCCTGTAGCTGTTTTTTTTGACAATCATTACGACTAAGATTAGAATTGTAACTTCTGCAGAATCCCCGATCTGCAAAATTGTGTTGACAAAATTATTTATGAGAAATCATTTATTAACATACCCTGCTCTTTCTGCTCCTTGTACCTCTCACTATAAATAAAGCTAGAGAATCAGACAGAGCCGAAATGCCTGCCTGATGATCACAAAGAAACTTGAGGTATCTCACTCCCTTTCGTTGACACTATCCATCCTTCAGGGATCCCTGGACCTGTTTGTAGCTGGACTCTGGCACCTCCCTTCCCACAGAGCCCACAAACTCTGCTTGAGCACAGCAAACAGCTGCTACTTGGACCTCAACCTCCCCAACTCCTCTACAGGACACCTGCTACCTCTCCTTGTAGAAAAGCCTGCACTCAACTCTCATAGGTTTGTTGTTGTTTTTTATAGTATGTCTTTCTTTTTTGGGAGACAGAGACAGAGCATGAGCAGGGGAGGGGCAGAGGGACAGGCAGTCAGATTCTGAAGCCTGCTCCAGGCTCTGAGCTTGAGCACATACTCAATGTGGTGCTCAAACCCACAAAACCTAGGATGATGACCTGAGCCAAAGTCAGGTGGGTAAATGACTGAGCCACCCCAGCCCCTCTCAACTTTCATAAATTAATGGGAAGCCTTCCTGCCTATCCCTGGGCCCCACGTAGAATTATGATAGAAAAGGAGAAGATTCAGTAGGCAGAATGGGAAAGATCAGGACCTGAGGTCTCTGGGTGGGGAAAAGCATTTAGAACAACGCTGGGAGTGCCTGATCACAGCAAACCCCCTCAGGTGTAAGGTTCCTCTTAAATATTTGACAGACACCACGTACTGCCCCTCATGTTCCCCTCAGGAATTTGACTAAAGAGCTAACTAAAAATTAGTGGTAGATCATAAAACCTAAGACCCACAGGGAACTGTCTGGCCTTAGACCACCCCTCATACACTTGAAATGAGACAATCAGGAGTGGAATCCTGACACCTACACTTATTAGAATAACAAAGGACTTGGGGAGGAACAAGGGGGAGGGGAAAAAGGGTGGGAGAGACCTGAACCTCATAAAACAAAGATCCTTGCCTACTGTCTCGGATGTTCACCCTCTAATGCCCCCTCTCTGTACACAGAGCTTTCCTACAATCTCCGCCTCTTATACTCTAATCAACTTTTGCCTGTTGCTCATTTTGGGTCTGGTTCTTCCTTCTTGGAAGCAGGGAGACCGGGAATCCCTGGGGTTAAGGTGAAAAAATCCTGCACAGGGTCCCCTGGAGCACTTCGCTAACACAACACTGTTGTGTCCACCCACCCACTTGAGGGAATCTGAGGGGGAGGGCAGCAGCAAGGATCCTTCTGGAAACTCAACAGGGATCCTCCTGGGAAGCACTGGGGGAGGTGAATGAGCACAATAACTGAGGCTCCCCTGGTTGTTGCCCAGATTAAAATCCAGGCCTTCTCCACTGGTCAGAGTTTCTGAAGATTCACACATTCTCCCTCTTTCTGCTACACAGAGGGAGACACCCTTCCACATGGAACTTTCCCTCAGGCATGCAAATGTCTCTTACAAAGGAAACTTGTCCTGGGTCTCAGAGTGTTTCCTTTGTTAGTTGAAAATAATCCTTATGGCAAAGAGACATAATTTGAGGTGACAAATGCTGCCCTTCTGTAAGAAAGTTTACTTTCCTAAGTCACTGCCAAATAGTTTTCCAAATAGAATGTCTTTTTAAAAAAATTATTGGGCACTTAGGTGGGTCAGTCGGTTAAGCCTACTTTGGCTCAGGTCAGATCTCATGTTTGTGGGTTTAAGCCCCGCGTCAGGCTCTGTGCTGACAGCTGGCTCAGAGCCTGGAGCCTGCTTCTGGTTCTGTGTCTCCTTCTCTCTTGCCCCTCCCCCTCTCATGCTCTGTCTCTCTCTGTATCAAAAATAAATAAAACATTAAAAAATTAAAAAATTATTATTTCTGTCAGAGAGAGCAAGAGTGAGAAAGAGAGAGAGTGCATGAGCAATGGAGGGGCAGAAAGGAGACACGGAAGCTGAAGAACGCTCCGGCCTCTGAGCTGTGAGCACAGAATCTGACAGGGGCTCCAACTCCTGAGCTGCGAGGACATGACCTGAGCCAAAGTCGGTGCCCAAGCGATGGAGCCACCCAGGCGCCCCAGAGGGTACTTTGTAAAACTCCCATCGACAATACATGAAATTCTAAATTAAGTGCTCATTACTTTCACTGAAATTTGGTGTTACCCTGTCGCTTTGGGAGGATCTTTTTTATTTTCTGTGTGTTCCGTCCTGTATTGTTCTATTTTGTTGCGATTCTAGTAAATCTTGAATGGTTTCTCACAATGAAATATGAAATCATCTTCCTACAGGTTTTCATGGCGACTAAAATTGAAATTGCTTAAAATTACAAAGTAGATCAGAAATCAAAACGACTGCATTTAAATACTGCATGGGTTGATATTAACCTAAGTAACCTTGTTTTTCTTTGAGGCAACGACCCCACTTATTTTTTTTTTAAGTGTACTTATTTTGACACCGAGGAAGAGATACGGAGAGGGCACGAAAGCAGAGGAAGAGCAGAGAGCGGACAGAGGATCCAAAGCAGGCTCCATGCTGACAGTAGAGAGCCAGATGCAAGGCAGGAACAAAGGGGCTGTCCTCACATTACCTGAGCTGCAGTGGGATGCTTAACAGGCTGAGCCTCTCAGACAGAACTCTTAGTCTTTTTTTTTTTTCTTTAATGAGGTACCCAGTCCCACCCAGAAAACCAGATAAGCAGGACTGGCAGCCCAAACAATTCCTGTCCAAACCAGGGGGATCCTGAATTTCCCTACAAACCCCCAGCCCCTTCCTCTGGGTGGCCTTGCAGTTCTGAAGGCGCTAACCTGCCTCAGACCCCTCAGTCTGGTAAAGCAAGAAAGCTACTGTTCCTCTTTATCCCACATTCTCTCTCTTCAGTTTCTTGTGGCTCTGAAGCACCAAGGTAACTTCTCAACAATGGAATGAATGTGTAGGACAGGAAAAAATTTTTCTTCATCGGTTCTCAATTCTTTGGCTGGCCTAGTAATCGGATTATGATACGACAGATTCATAAGAGAAAAAAAGGCTTAAATATAGGAACATCAACAAGATGAGCATCAGACAAATGATGCTTAGGTGCCACTGTGACTTATGGAGAGGTGTAGAGATTTAGAATTTCAAAGAGAGGGAAATACATTCACAGGGAAAGGAAAGAATAAATGTTGGGCAAAGAAATATTGTCATGCCAGGCAGGAAACTCTTCTTAAAAGGTGCCTCTCTGGATCAGGGAAGGAGCCAAGATGGCAGAGAGGAAAAGACTCTGTAAACTTCATCTGCCACATCTATCGAACTGAGAAGGACATTAATCCCATCTGCAAGAGCGGAAGGAGAAGGGCACCTGAGTGGCTCAGTCAGTTAAGTGTCTGGCTTCAGCTCAGGTCATGATTTCATGGTTCGTGGGTTCGAGCCCACGTCTGGTTCTGTGCTGACAGCTAGCTCAGAGCCTGGAGCCTGCTCTGGATTCTGTATCTCCCTCTGTCTCTGACCCTCCCCTGCTGGTGCTGTCTCTCTCTGTCTCTTAAAAATTTTAAATAAAAAACATAAAAAAAAGAGCAGATGGGGAAAATACAGACTCCAGAAAGAAGACAACCTCAGAGATGCCTGAGTGAGTGAGTGCAAACTGGGAAGACTGGAAAACAGGCCAGCCCGAGATATGCAGGGGAGGCGGGAGCCCCAGCCTAACACGAGGCAAGCGCTCGGAGCCCAAGAGACAAAGGGAAGAGATAGAGAAACTGAACATGCTCATAGTACTATCCTTGGAGAAGAGAGAAAGAACGTTTAACACTGCTCGGAGAGAAAACTCTCACTCCGTATATAACTGCTGGGTAGCCCAAATCCCGAAACCAGGTGGCACAAGGGAAAGAACAGCTTCCAGCCCTGAGCCATGCCGGCGGGGAGTTGGGCGTCCATGGCGGTGGCGCCAGGGGTGCTCATTCCGACCTCGGCTGTGGGAGTGGGAGCACATACCTATTTCCACGGCGCGTCTCGCTCCAAGCATTGGCAGCGCGAATCCCGAATTCTGGGTGCCAACAGGGAAAAACTAACCCCTACCCCTACAAGTCCCAGCAGGGAGTTGGCGGTGGTGGAGACGGGGAGCCCGCTCGCGCTGCAGGAGTGCGCAGCTCATTTCCGGCAATGCCCGGCGCCTTTGGCAGCACTAGCGTGAATCCTGGCCAGCGCCAAGAGAAACTGATCCCTCCCCCAACGTGATCCCGATTCCCGCTGGGGGCTGGGATATGGCGGGGCAGCCTGTAAGGGCTGCACTTCGCCTCCTGCTGAGTATCTCGCCTTAGGCACTGGCAGCGAAATCCCAGCTCACACCAAGAGAAACTGTCCCCTCCCCCTAGGAGTTCCTGGTTAAGAAGCCAGCCACCGATTGGGGTCAAGAAGGTTGTTTCCTACATTTTCCTCCAGGGTTTTGTTGGTTTACTGTCTCACATTCAGGTCCTTCAGCCATTTTGAGTTGATTTTTGTGTATGGTGTCAGAAAGTGGTCTAGTTTCATTCTTCTGCATGTGGCTGTCCAGTTTTCCCAGCACCACCTGCTAAAGAGGCAGTCTTTTTTCTATCGGATACTCTATCCTGTTTTGTCAAAAATTAATTGGGCATCCATTTTTGGGCCCAGTTCTGGGTTCTCTATTCTATTCCATCGGTCTATGTGTCTGTTTTTGTGCCAGTACCATACTGTCTTGATGATCCTTGACCTCAACCTCAACAATTGAATGTAATGGGATGGGGAAATATCTACCATGTGCCTGGAAGCCAAAAGAAAGGTAGAGTAGCCATACTTATATCAGACAAACTGGACTTTAAAGTAAAGGTAGTAACAAGAGATGCAGAAGGGCATTATATAATAATGACAGGGTCTCTCCATCAGGAAGAGCTAACAATTATTAATATCAATGTGCCAAACTGGGGAGGGCCCAAATACAGAAAACAATTAATCACAGACAGAAACAATCTTATTGATAAGAATGTGCTAATTGCAGGGGACTTTAATACTCCGCTGACAGCAATGGATAGATCAACCAAAAGAAAAATCACTAAATAAACAACGGACCTGAACGACACATTGGAACAGATGGAATTGACAGATATATTTAGAACTCTACATCCTGAAGTTAGGAAATTCACCTTCTTTTCGAGTGCACATGGCATATTCTCCAAGATAGAACACATACTGGGACATAAAGCAGCCCACCATAAGTATAAACGAATAGAGATCATACCATGCACACTTTCAGATCACAATGCTATGAAACTTGAAATCAATCACAGCAAAAATTATGGAAACCCTCAAAAGATGTGGAGGTTAAAAACCACCCTACTCAAGAATGATTGGGCTAATCAGGCAATTAGAGAAGAAATTAAAAAATATATGGAAACCCATGAAAATATAATACAACAATCCCAAATCTCTGGGACGCAGCAAAGGCAGTCCTAAGAGGAAAGTATATTGCAATCCAGGCCTATTTCAACAAACTACAAAAAGCGCAAATTCAAAGTCTAACAGAGCACCTACTGGAATTAGAAGGAGAACAGCAAGAGCACTCCTAACAGAGCAGAAGAAAAGAAATCATAAAGATCAGGGCAAAAATAAACAATATAGAATCCAAAAGAACAGTTGAGCAGATCAATAAAACCAAGAGTTGGTTCTTGGAAAAAATAAACAAAATTGATAAACCTCTAGCCATGCTCCTCAGAAAGAAAAGAGAGAGCACCCAGAGAAACAATATCATGAATGAAAAAATATCTATTAAAATCAATCCCTTAGAAATACAAGCAATCATCAGAGACTACTATGAAAAATTATATGCCAACAAACTGGACAACCTAGAAGACATGGACAAATTCCTGAATGCACATGCACTGCCATAATTCAAATGGGAAGAGATAGAAAGCATGAATAGACCGATAACCAGTGAGGAAATCAAATCTGGTATGAAAAATCTCCCAACGAATAAGAGCCCAGGGCCAGATGGCTTCCCAGGGGAATCCTACCAGACATTTAAAGCAGAGCTCATACCCATTCTTCTCAAACTATTTCAAAAAATAGAAATAGAAAGAAAACTTCCAAACTCATTCTATGAAGCCAGCATCACCTTCATACCCAAACCAGGCAGAGACCCAGCACAAAAAGACAACTACAGACCAATATCCTTAATGAATACAGATGCAAACATACTCAATAAGATACTGGCAAATCGATTTCAACAGCATATTAAAAATATTATTCATCATGATCAAGTGGGATTTATTCCTGGGGTACAGGGGTGGTTCAATATTACAAATCCATCAATGTGATCCATCACATTAACAAAAGAGAGGATAAAAACCAGATGATCCTGTCAATAGATGCAGAAAAAGCATTTGACAAAATACAGCATGAGTTCTTAATAAAAACCCTTGAGAAAGTCAGAATAGAAGGAACTTACCTAAACATTTAAAAAGCAGTTTATGAAAAGTGCACAGCTAAGATTATCTTCAATGGGGAAAAACTGAGAGCTTTCCCCCTAAGAGCAGGAACACAACAGAGGTGTCCACTCTCACCACTGTTGTTTAACATAGTGCTGCAAGTCCTAGCATCAGTAATCAGACATCAAAGTTTTGGCTAAGAGGAAGTCAAACTTTCCATTTTCACAGAAGACATGATATTCCACATTGAAAACCCAGCAGACTCCATCAGAAGCCTTCTAGAACTGATCAATGAATTACGTAAAGTTTCAGGGCACAAAATCAATGTACAGAAATCAGCTGCATTCCTATACACCAAATATGAAGCAGTGGAAAGAGAAATCAAGAAACTGATTCCATTCACGATTGCACGAAAAACCATGAAATACCTAGGAGTAAACCTAACCAAGGATGTAAAAGACCTATATGATGAAAACTATAGAATACTTATGAAAGAGATTGAAGAAGACACCATGAAATGGAAAAACATTCCCTGTTCATGGATTGGAAGAATAAACATTGTGAAAATATCATTACTACCCAAAGCAATCTACACATTCAATGCAATCCCCATTAAAATTGCACCAACATTCTTCTCAAAGCTAGAACAAACTCTCTTCAAATTTATATGGAGCCACAAACGACCCCGAATAGCCTAAATAATATTGAAGAAGAAACCAAAATGGGAGGCATCACAATCTCGACTTTAGCCTGTAATACAAAGCTGTCATCATCAAGACAGTATGGTGTTGGCACAAAAACAGACACATACACCGATGGAATAGAATAGAGAACCCAGAACTGGGCCCAAAAATGGATGGCCAATTAATTTTTGACAAAGCAGGAAAGAGTATCCGATGGAAAAAAAAAAACCTGCCTCTTTAGCAGGTGGTGCTGGGAGAACTGGACAGCCACATGCAGAAGAATGAAACTAGACCACTTTCTGATACCATACACGAAAATCAACTCAAAATGGCTGAAGGACCTGAATGTGAGACAGGAAACCATCAAAACCCTCGAGGAGAAAGTAGGAAACAACCTCCTTGACCTCACCTGCAGCAATTTCCTACTCGACACATCCCCAAAGGCAAGGGAAGTGATAGAAAAACTGAACTCTTGGGACCTCATCAAGTAAAAAGCTTCTGCACTGCAAAGGAAACAATCAAGAAAACTAATAGGCGACCAACAGAATTGGAAAAGATAGTTTCAAAAACATATCTGATAAAGGGCTAGTATCCAAAATCTACAAGGAACTCACGAAACTCCACACCCAAAAAACGAATAACCCAGTGAAGAAATGAGCAGAAAACATGAACAGACACTTCTCCAAAGAGAACATCCAGATGGCCTACAGGCACATGAAACGATGCTCAACATCACTCATCATCAGAGAAACGCAAATCAAAACCACACGGAGATACCACCTCATGACAGTCAGAGTGGCTAAAATGAACAAATCAAGAGACCATAGATGCTGGCGAAGTTGTGGAGAGATGGGCACCCTCCTACACTGTTGGTGGCAATGTAAACTGGTGCAGCCATTCTGGAAAACACTGTGGAGGGTCCTC
>PJEM01021924.1:0-10299 GCA_004023845.1 Helogale parvula | reverse complement strand
ATATATATATATATATATATATATATATATGTTTAATGTTTATTTTTGAGAAAAAAAGAAACCATGAGTGGGAAGTGGGGGAGGGGCAGAGGAGAGGGAGAAATAAAATCCTAAGCAGGTTCTGTCTTGTCAGCACAGAGCCCAATGTGAGCTCAATTTAAGGTAGTAAATCTGAGATCATGACTTGAGCTGAAATCAAGAGGTGGACACTTAACCAACTAAGCCATCCAGGTACCCCACAGCTATTTATATTCTTATTAAATTTTGCTACTACTTAACTTCTCTAAGTTATAAATAGGATGATTTCACTATTCGTGTATTTAGAATAGTTTTGCAGCTGCCAGAGTGGCATTATTGACTGTCTTGAGTACTTCTTCAGTTTAAGTTCAAAGAATACAATCAAGTACACATATGTTTAAAATATCAAATATTACTTAGTAGAATATTGGTCTAATTTGATGGTTTGTTGGAGTTCTGAGAAAGTGATGGTTACCTTATCTTATTCAAAGGATAGTTTTAAGGGAAATACCAAAATATATTCGTTTTCATGAAGTGAATTTAGTAGTCGAAGTAACAAGAAGGAAGACATTAGTTATATTCTTGTTCTTATCATATGGCAAGTATTCTACTCAACAAGGTACTTCAAATTTAGCAAATCTTTGCCTATTTGGTTTTAGTCCCTCCTGCTGTCCCACTGATTATGAGGCTTTGAAACACTAGCTAAACCTTTTCAAAAGCAGTACTGGTTGGTAGACACAGCATTATTTGGAGAATTACAGTATGATTTGACTTTCTTGGTTTTTTTTTTTTTTGCAACTTTTAAAATACTGTACATGTGTCACTCACAGTTGGAGATTTTGGAAAGCCAAGGAATGTGTTCCACATGTTTCTTGACTCTCCAAAAAACAATTTACTCTCAAAATAAAAAAAAATCTTTACTACCTTAAAAAATGTCTAGATGACTAAAAAACACAACGGGTCATTATTCTTTAGAATGTTTATACTGCTTGCCAACAAAGCACCACAGAATAATTTTACAAATTAGATTTTTGTGTTTCTTTTCTTTTTCTCCATATTCAGGGCACGGAGTTAAATGATTTTGGTTCCAAGTTCTGTAGCAGCACCCTAAGGGCAAAAGTCTTAATAAAATACATTAAGTTGTTTCTCATGAGCAGATATTATATCTTATATTTTATGTCTCATAGACATTTCCTACTTAATGTTACTTGGTCAGATAAATGTTTAAATGCTGCTAGTGTTTTAGTAATAAATAAGAAATGTTGATATTAAAACTTACCTTCATACTAAATTTAGACATTTCTGGGTTAAAAAACACTGACACACAAAAATGTGCAGATACATGGGCTATACAGCTCACTAATAACAATGGAGTGTTTTTCTTCCCTTGGATCAAAGTGACAAGTGAATTCAATATATTTCTTTTAGGAAAGTGTTCTGTCCATGAATCATATCAATATGTTCAGTTTTGAATGTGTGTCTTTTTTGAGTTTTTCTAGCAAAAGTTGATAATGTTTTCTTCAGATTACTCAGATTCCTTAAGGAATCTGTGACTTATAAAACATTAGGAACTCTGACTTAGAAGAAGACTTTATATATATTTTGAGAAGCGTGATGATTTATAGCACAATAAACACCTTATTCTCTTAATATTATATATTCAATTTAACTGTTACATATTGTATCAGTAGAATAATATATTGGAAGCACAAAATATGCTCATCCAATCACCCAGCACATACTGACTGCCTGGCTACCGTGTACAAACCTCTGCTATAACTATATATTTGGCAGGCATAATATGAGCACCTTGATTGCCATTTTATTAAAACTTTATAGGGAGCTATTAAGCATCTCTCGTTTCCTTTATAATCCATGGATTCTATCCTTCTTTTTTTTAAGTATATATTTCCTTTATAATCCATGGATTCTATCCTTCTTTTTTTAAGTATATATTTATATACCATAAAAGTAAGACTTCAAAAGGGAACTACTTCGGGGCACCTGGGTGGCTCAGTCAGTTAAGCCTTCGACTTTGGCTCAGGTCATGATCTCATGTTAGTGGGTTCGAGCTCCGTGTCAGGCTCTGTGCTGACAAGTCAGAGCCTGGAGCCTGCTTCGGATTCTGTCTCCCTCTCTCTCTCTGACCCTCCCCCCTTGCATGCTCTGTCTCTCTCTGTATCAAAAATAAATAAAACACTAAAAAAATTTTTAAAAGGGGGAACTATTTCAACTACTCACTTTTCAGACATGGAACGTGAGACCCAGAGAAGTAAAGTAACTCTTCCAAAGTCAAATATCCAGTTACTGGAGAACTAGAAGTCCCAAGTCAAATACCTAGTTAGGGAAGAACTGAAAGCAAAGCCAAAGACCCGGTCTATTGTGTTCCCCCAAAACTTGTATGATAGGAAACATTTATAAGTATGTGGTTGGTAAAAGGGACAAAAACTTGGGTAAAATTAAATTTCAGAGTTTTCTATGACTCTCAGTTGTCAATCATCTCTGGTTAAGTGAAAATGAGTTATTTGTGTATGTAAGTGGTTCAGTCTTGAATTAGATAGCAACTTGACATTGATATTTTTGGCTTGACCTATACTGCAATAAATACCTAGCACATTTTGCATAGATAGCTATACAGTGTTGTATTTTATTTTGTATAAAGTTTTAGATTTCTCCTATCCTTAGTGAGATATGATGCCTGGAAGAGTTCCACTTTTATGAAATTTCAAATACAGCTATACTTTAGGGGAGCACGCAGGCGTTTGTTAGATGGCTTACAAACTTTGATATAAATTCCTTCTGGACATGTGAGATGATGTGAGCAATTGATACAAGACCAGGCACTGGCCTGAAATACTGAACAAGAACAGACATAATTCTATTAAGAAATGCAATAGTACTTACAGATGTCTTGTGGACATTAGCTGTAAAGAAGATCCTGGGAGTTCTAAATTAAATAGTAATTATGTGATATGGCTGAAATACACACGCATTGATAGCTATATGTGGGTATGTATATCTCCTATATTTATGTATAAGTGATCTTAAACATATTCAATAATGTATCATTTGACTGGAATTTAAAAAGTATATGTATTTATGTATCATAATCCTGTCTTTAGAAACCCACTCCATTAAGCATCTAGACTTATAATATTGCATCTAACCATTATTTTTGTCCTCTTTAGTGAGTTGTGCATAGAAACCACTTACTAAATGTTTTCATAGTAAATGAATATTATTTTGGATATTTCTATAAAGTTGTACTACATAGTAGGAAGAATCAAACTTGTGTTAAATGTCAATAAACAAGAAACTGTTACTAACAAGTTCAGTCATTGGTGTTGCTTTTAGTTCTTTTTAAAGAACTACTCCTAAGTGCCATACTCTGTAAAATCATCCTACTCTTCCTTCAAGGCCAGATTCAGATGTCATTTCCTCCATGCAACCTGCCCTGATTACCACGGCCTGAAATAATTTCCTTCCCCCTACCTCTTATAATATTTTCCTAATTGAACTGAATCAGTGCTTCTCACAGTCTTCTTTCTATGTATCCACATGTACATATCTTTTCTACTAGGTTGTAAGTATTTTTTCTATCAAGAACTGTATCTTAAATACAGTGGTATGCTGATCCTTTGTAAGGGTTTAATTGGTGAGTACTGGTTGATTGACAATGCTGAATATGTTAATAAGAGCTATCATTTCATAGTAGTTTTGAGCAAAGAGGTCCCCTTGTGAAATCAGAACTATATCAACTAATAGATGTTTATTAAATTCATATTGTATCATCTAAGAAAGAAACTACATCTCCTGTAGTCAATTACAGGAGATGTTTGTTCAGGCAAACATGTTTTATTTGTCAGGAAAGCACTTAAAAGGTCTTCCTTTAATATTTTTCTCAACCTGCCTTTGACAAGAGCTAAGTGGAAGCAAATTCAGATTGAACTCCATAAAAAGGATGCTTGGGTCTCTCAGGGTCTAGCCAGAAAGCAGCAGCCATGTAAGCAACTGAATCCAGGAAATCATGTACAGGTGAAAGGAGAACCATTAAACTAAACATTAGACAGCAAAGCAACCCAGAGATGAGCAATGTCTAGGTTAGGGCAGTGCCCAGGGTGCACTCAATCCCAGGTGTTAACTGTACTTGCTCCATCCTGAGAATGCCTGCTTAGAACTTGTACCCTGGTGCTCTCATTTTTAAGGGGGCACTCCTGAGGTTAGTAGCAGCAGGAAACTACCCTGCAACATCAAGTGAGGCTCCTAGACTGGACACAGACGACATTGTTACAGGAGCCCCCCATCTAGAGTCACCAGGAGGGAGTTGGAACCATGATGGGCCTGTCCATGGTCAACATTTAGGGACACGGAGAAAACAGGCTATGCTAGAAATACCACCTGAAACAGAGAAGGAAATATTTTGGCTTCTTCCTCCATCAGAGCCTTCTGTTGGCTGAAGCAGTTGGAATCTAGCTGACATGGGAGTTGGGGGAATGCAGGCTGCACAACTCAGTCCTGTGTTAAGGAACCAAAAAGGGTGGGGAGCCTGGGTGGCTCAGTTGGTAGAGCCTCTGACTCCTGATTTTGGCTCAGGTTATGATGTTATGGTTCATGACATCAAGCCCCACATCAGGCTCTGTGCTGACAGTGTGGAGCCTGCTTGGGATTCTCTTGATCTCTCTCTGCCCTTCACCTGCTTGTATGCATGTTCTCGCTCTCACCCTCTCTCTCAAAATAAATCAACAAGCTTAAAAAAAGGAGTGGGGGGACAGAAAAGGGACAGACAAGCAAGACATCTAAGAGCAAGCAGACACTTGACTATCACTGGGCTACACACTTTGGAAATCAGAGAGGCATGTGGGAGCTTTCTTATTCTATTGTAAAAGTTGAGGAGTCTAACTTTATTCTTGCCCAAACAGGATATTTGGCCATATCAATCTGTTTTTCTCATGATTAATATTATATTTTCCTACTTATTTCATAGGTGATTCCTTTTTCTCTGAATGTTATCTAGCCAAGTGAGGGAATAGTACTTGCACTCATACCTAAATTCCTATCTGCTTCTCTATATTAACTCGACTAAGGGTGGGATTGAATCTTAGGTGCTTGGAAGTATTGAAGTTAAAAGAAATCCTAACATATGTTACAAGTCATATGGAAGCTTTTGTAATTTTAGTGGTATTTGGCAGTCTCACTGCACACACCAACTGTGTATCCGTTTAACACCATTTAGAATCTTCAAGTTCTTTTTCTTAAACTGTGTTTTAAAAGTCTTTTTCTTGGCTATTAGCACTGGACACACCGTTGTATGCCATGTAGAAGATTATTTATGTGACTGTCCCAAGAAATCACTGTGTCTTTGCTTAGAATTTGCCTGTCATGTTCAGATGGCAAGGAATGGACCTACCACAAGAATGTGTTACCTCAAATCACAATAGCAGAAGCACTTAATATTTTAATGTGGTCTGGGTTATAACTTTATGACAAAATTAGATGGTACTGAGCAAACTAAGTTAAACATGCATTTATAGAAAGCCTTGGATTGGATAAAATCCTAGAGGCCATCAAAGCGAATAACTTCACTCACTGGAGAAGGGATTCTTTCTATAATCTTTAGACTGTCTTTTAACAGTTTCAGTGGCAGGAAGATAATTACTTTGAGAGTTAATCATTTAAGTTTGGGCAACATTAAATGGCTACCGAGTTCTCTCATTTAATCAAGCAAAATCTACCTCTGTCCACATTCCTCTGGAGTCATACAGAATAGGTCTACTTTCTTGACCACATAATGATCTTGCACAATGTAACTACAACTATTATTACCTCTAAGTCTTATTCAAGATGCTCACAATAGCTTCATAACCACTAATCATATCATGTTTTCCAGATATGTTTGGTTTGCTCCAAACCTGCTTCACTTGCTATATATTTAAGTATAATTATACTTACTTTTGTTTCCCTGCCTAAATCACTGAATTCAAATCAGCTGAGTCATTTTCACTTAAAACTCAGGGCCTCAAGTTTCCCTCCCCATTCTTTGCCTCTTGTTCCTCTGAGCTTTGCTAACTTGAAGGGAGTTTGAGTGTCTATCCACCATTAGGCAGGGGTTACCTAGTTTGATGGCATGCTTAGATCTCCCTCGCCTCCCCTGATGTACCTTGCCAGATTATTGAGCGTTGTCCCTCATGATGGTACCCCAATCATGACATATGGATGTTGGCTCTCACTCTGCTTCTTCCTGGTCATGATCCTAGTTCTCTCATGTTCACCTGGACTCTCTTGGCTCTAGTGAGGAATATGCAACACTGTTGTATGCTTTCTGTGCCAGGTTTGAGTGTTCTATTGTCATTGAGGCTACCTTGGGCTTGCAAGCTCCTCACACCATGCCTCTGCTGAGCTGGCATACCAACCAGCTGGATGGGAACTTTTGAGTCTTATACACTCTCCCGCATACACCTTTAGAAGCAGAACCAGTTCCATGTTTTCTAGAGCTTCCCTTAACCTATCTGAAATTTCTATCACCCATTACCCCAACCACACCCCTGGTACTCAACAGAGAGGAGGAGTCTTCAAGCCAGGTAGCACCTTGCCATAACTTCTTTGTTTCACTGCCCAAGAGAGGCCAATTCATTGGGTTATAAAAATACTTAACCATTAATTTGAACATTGTCAAAGCCATGGATCACTCCAGATGGAAGAAGAAATAGGCATATAATTAAAGATTAAGAAAAAGAATTAATGCTAGTTTTGAATAAGCATCTTAAAGATATGCTTTAAGAAATGACGTGTTAAATATCCAATTTTGTTTTAAAAATCTATAATGATTTTCAAGAAAACAACTTCTACTTTTTACTAGAGTTAATTCTGTATCCCATTCCAGCTAATGGATCATCCTCGTATTAGCTGTTAAGCTAGCAATCAGTGCTTTTGTCAATGACACCTCTCTTCATTTATTATTCATTCATTGAGACACTATTTTACCTCATAAATCTCAAATTTATGCCCCGACAAAAGTATTTTCCCCTTCTGCTTCATTTTAAATACTCATCACCATTGACTTCATGCATTGCCCTAATTTTCTAACAAGTACTTCTGCTTACATATTTCTCAACCTCTATCCATCTCAATTATTGCTCCCCTGATAACAAAATTTGAGTAAAACAAGTGCTGCTGATGCCATGATTATTCATGAACCTTAAGGAGTTCTTTATTTTGTAGGGAATAAAGCTCATACCCCAGAGAAAGACATTCAGGGCCTATCATGATCTGGAACTGTACTCCTTCCACACCTCAACAGCCCCTGCAATACAAGTCTTACTAACATATTCTCAGTATATCCTTGGCCTGTTCATCATATGTGCCTTTTCTCAAGCTGTTCGCTCTCTGTAGAATATTTTTTCCCTCACCATCCCCCACTTGTCAACATCCTTCTAGGCCCAAAGCAGAGCCAAACTATTCATCAACCTTTTTACCCTGCCCCTCCTTCCTTGCTCCCCTACAAAATATAAACTGTCTCACTGGTGTTTCTGAATAGCTCTGTTTGTAATTCTCATAATAACTACCACACTATACTTTGTATTACAGTTCTTTGTTTTTATGAATACCTCCTCTGCCAGGTCATTAACTGAATGATGTGTTAGTTACTACTCTTTGTTTCCAACCAACAGTAGCCAACTCAAACTACCTTAAGCAAAAAGGACACTTTGTTATGAGATACAGGGATGTCTCATGGAAACCTCCTAAAGAAGTACACACACCAGAGCAGAGATTTGGAGACTTTTTCACCTGATCCTACATCTCAGCTTACATCACTTGTCAAATATGCAACACTATACATGGTCATATTAAACGTTCTGTAGCTTGGTCTTCTCATATATAAAGTGATGATAGTACCTACTTCCTAGGATTATTATGTGGCTGAAGACACTTGGCATAGCTCTAATTAAATGCTATTTCAAAAACAAAGGTAGGGAGGAAGTGAAACTGGACCTCAGAAAGACTGAAAAGCTGTCCGGAATTCAGGTGACATTTCTGATTCAACGATGCTTCCTTTTCCCTCTTACTATAGATTGAATGTCTGCTTTCTATTGCTCGTGGAAAAAGTTGCTTGTCCATAGTTCATATGCTGTACCACTGACCTTTTAGAAGGGTGAATTCTATCTTTGTGTCTGTTTTAAATTCTGGGGGAAGAGACTGTGATTGACTCAGTTGAGGTCCATCAACTGCACTGAGGATTAATAAGGAGTCACTGAACAAACAGGTTCCGGAAACCCATCTTTATGAGAAGACAGTTCCAAGAAAAGGTGATTTAGGGAGTAAACAACATAAGTAGTGTAACACTGAACCGTTTCATCTATTTTAGTATCCTCCTTATTTAGTTCTGTGTTTCCAACTGAATTGTATTAAGTGCATTTATTATCATGTGTAGTTATACTTAAACCCAGGTCTTGGTATTGCATGTATTGTTTTAGATACATTATTTGTCCAATTGTTTCAAAAATATTTGAGTAGTAACTTATTATGTTCTAAGAGGTATATACTGTGCATATATACTGTGGCTATATAGTATATATAGCCACATACTGAGCCTATAATGAAGTGAGATAGAGGAACATTCTTGCCCTCATATAGTTAATATATAAAACTTGCTGTTTTGATTCTCCACTGCCCCCCAAATTTGGTTTTCCAATTATCCCAAGCCCTCCTTGGTTTGAGTATTGATAACACTAACATTTAATTCTTGTCACCATCACTGTGCTTTCATTCTTTTTTTAACTTTTATAAAACTTAATATTTAGTTGCATATTTACACTATTAGATAATCCTTCCACTAACATTCATTTGGAACTAGAACTTATGTACCTCCTACCAGTGAAATTTCAGAAACATGATCTACTTCTACAGTCCAGATCCCTCTGTAGAACTAATGGCCTCTGTGACTTTTGGTAACCCCATGTGACTTTTTGGAACTCAGGTGCTTAGTTCCCTTTAAATCAATCAGTCATAAGGGAAATAGACTTAGTTGTCTAGTTGTAAAATTCTTGAATTTCTAGATTCTTATAAAGTTACTTCCATCTGTATAGATACAATTTTTATTTTTCCCAGTGTTATTTGTTGATCTGCCCCGTTTTCTTCCTCCTTGTTAATCATCTACCTCTTTGCGTACACATCAAAGAGTGTGGTAAGAGCAGGGTAGGACTGGGTCTAAGAGAAGCTGGTGTCAGGGAGCCAGAAATAGCATAACTTGTTTTTGAAATCTCAGCAGATGAACTCAATCACTGTGTTTCTGAGATTATTGATCATTTATTTTCCTGAAAATGTTTGGGTCCGTGTTGCTTTAACACTCTGTACCTCTGTCCATCTTCTCCTCACTTTACTTCAAAGGACAGTTTTCTCCACTAATTTCTAGCTTAACTCCATGTTTCTGCCCTAATCCCAAACTCATCCACACCCCCTAAGAATTTTTCTCTATGAATTTTCTCTACTATGTATGGTATCATTTTTTTAAAGTTTATTTCTTTATTTTGAGAGACAAGGCAAGTGGCAAAGGGACAGAGAGAGATGGGAGCAGGAGATCTAATCCCAAGTAGGCTCTGCACTGCCAGTATAGAGCCCAACACTGGACTCAAACCCATGAACTGTGATAATGACCTGAGCCTAAATTGGACTCTCAATCCACTGAGTCACCCAGGCACCCCTGGTATCATTCTTTACTTCATTTAATTGATCCCTGAAGGCTTCCAAGTTATAGGTCTCAGATATTCCCTATATTTCTCCATTCACATACCCCAAATTATGCCCTAATTTTCTTCAAGACATGCCCTCTGTCTCTATATTCTTGACCTATGCTTGTTAAAGCCAACATTTGCAGGGTGCTATGTGCCAAGCTCTGTGATAAGCACGTTTCGTGGAAGATCCCACAGAGTACTCAATGAGCCCATGATGTAGTACTTTTATATTCATTCTACAGTTGGTGGAACAGAGAAGTAAAATAATACCATCAACATCATGCAGTTAACAAGTGGCATAAGTGGTTCAATACATCTCTCCCTAAACTGATTTTTAAGTACTAGGCTATATGCCCTCCATTTGTTTTTCAAATAATTGCCAGCCCTCCCCCGTCCTGTTTATGCTGCAACAATCCATTTCACAATTTGTCAGTTTCATAAATCCATTAGCTTTTCTTGGCTCTTCTTTTCCTTAAGTAGAAAGCCACCTACTTTTGTGAAGCCTTCATTCCTGTGATATAAGTATTTAGAGAATCTTTTCCCACTCCTGCCC
>PJEM01021923.1:0-10294 GCA_004023845.1 Helogale parvula | reverse complement strand
GAATATTTTTCCATTTCTTGGTGTCTTCTTCGATCTCTTTCATAAGTTTTCTATAGTTTTCATCATATAGGTCTTTTACATCCTTGGTTAGGTTTACTCCTAGGTATTTGATGGTTTTTCGTGCAATCGTGAATGGGATCAGTTTCTTAATTTCTCTTTCGGCTGCTTCATTTTTGGTGTATAGGAATGCGACTGATTTTTGTACATTGATTTTGTACCCTGCGACTTTACTGAATTCATTGATCAGTTCTAGAAGGCTTCTGGTGGAGTCGATTGGGTTTTCCATGTAGAGTATCATGTCATCTGCAAATAGTGAAAGTTTGACTTCTTCCTTGCCAATTCTGATGCCTTTTGTTTCTTTTTGTTGCCTGAATGCTGATGCTAGAACTTCCAGCACTATGTTAAGCAACAGTGGTGAGAGTGGACACCCCTGTCGTGTTCCTGATCTCAGGGGAAAGCTCTGTTTTTCCCCATTGAGGATGATATTAGCTGTGGGTTTTTCATAAACTGCTCTTATAATGTTTAGGTAAGTTCCTTCTATTCCGATTTTCTCAAGGGTTTTTATTAAGTAAGGGTGCTGTATTTTGTCAAATGCTTTTTCTGCATCTATTGACAGGATCATATGGTTTTTATCCTTTCTTTTGTTAATGTGATAGATCACATTGATAGTTTTGTGGATATTGAACCATCCCTGTAACCCAGGAATGAATCCCACTTGGTGATCGGGTTTTCCACGTAGAGTATCATGTCATCTGTGAAAAGGGAAAGTTTGACTTTCTTTGCCGATTCTGATGCCTTTTATTTCCTTTTCTTGTCTGATTGCTGAGGCTAGGACTTCCAGTACTGTGTTAAACAACAGTGGTGAGAGTGGGTATCCCTGTTGTGTTCCTGATCTCAGAAGGAAAGCTCTCAGTTTTTCGCCATCGAGGATGATATTAGCTGTGGGCTTTTCATAAATTGCTTTAGTAATGTTTAAGTAAGTTCCTTCTATCCCGACTTTCTCAAGGGGTTTTATTAAGAAGGGATGTTGTATTTTGTGAAACACTTTTTCTGCATCTATTGAGCAGATCATATGGTTTTTATCCTTTCTTTTGCTAATGTGATGTATCATATTGAAGGATTTGCAAATATTGAACCAGCCCTGTAACCCAGGAATGAATCCCAGTTGATTATGATGGATAATTCTTTTTATGTGCTGTTGAATTCAATTTGCTAATATCTTGTTGAGTAGTTTTTTCATCTGTAGTCATTAAGGATATTGGTCTGTAGTTCTCTCTTTTTTTATTGGATCTCTGTCTGGTTTGGGAATCAAAGTGATTCTGGCTTTGTAGAATGAGTTTGGAAGTTTTCCTTCTATTTCTCTCTTTTGGAATAGCTTGAGAAGAATGGGTATTAACTCTGCTTTAAATGTCTGGTAGAATTCCCCTGGGAAGCCATCTCGCCCCCGGCTCTTGTTCTTTGGGAGATTTTTGATAACTGATTCGATTTCTTTGCTGGTTATGGGTCTGTTCGGATTTTCTATCTCTTTCCATTTGAATTTTGGTAGTGCATGTGTGTTTAGGAATTTGTCCATTTCTTCTAGATTGTCCAGTTTGTTGACATATAATTTTTCATAGTAATCTCTGGTGATTGCTTGTATTTCTGAGGGATTGGTTGTAATAGATCCACTTTCATTCATGATTATGTCTATTTGGGTGTCCTCTCTTTTTTTCTGAGAAGACTAGCTAGAGATTTATCAATTCTGTTTATTTTTTCAATAAACCAACTCTTGGCTTCATAGATCTATTCAACTGTTTTTTTGGACTCTATATTGTTTATTTCTGCCCTGCTCTTTATTATTACTCTTCTTCTGCTGGGTTTGGGGTTCTCTTGCTGTTCCCCTTCTAGTTCCTTTAGGTGCTCTGTTAGATTTTGAATTTGCACTTTTCTAGTTTGTTGATTGCAATATACTTTCCTCTTAGGACTGCCTTTGCTGCATCCCAGAGAGTTTGGATTGTTGTATTTTCATTTTCATTTGTTTCCATATATTTTTAAATTTCTTCTCTAATTGCCTGATTGGCCCAGTCATTCTTTAGTAGGGTAGTTTTTAACCTCCATGTTTTTGGAGGTTTTCCACACTTTTTCCTGGGATTGATTTCAAGTTTCATAGTACTGTGATCTGAAAGTGTGCATGGTATATCTCAATTTGTTTATATTTATGGAGGGCTGCTTTATGCCCCAGTGTACAATCTATCTTGGAGAATGTGCCATGCACACTGGAGAAGAAAGTGAATTACCTAGCTTCAGGATGCAGAGTTCTAAATATAACCTATCAATTCCATCTGCTCCAATGTGTCGTTCAGGTCCATTGTTTTTTTTTAGTGATATTCTGTTTGGTTGATCTATCCATTGCTGTAAGGAGAGTATTAAAATCCCCTGTAACTAACACATTCTTATCCACAATATTGTTTCTATTTGTGATTAATTGTTTCAAGTATTCGGGTGCTCCCGAATTCGGCACATAGATGTTTATAATTGTTAGCTCTTCCTGATGGAGAGACCCTGTAATTATTATGTAATGTCCTTCTTTATTTTTTGTTACTGCCTTTACCATATGTTTACATTCATAGGTCTAACAGGAGAGACCTGGCAGGGGACCACGGGGAGAGAAAGGGGGAAAGAGAGCAGGGGAGAGTGAGGGACACAGATCAAAGGAGACTACTGAATACTGAAAAGGAACCATGGACTGAAAGGGGAGGGGGAGGGAGGGAGGGGGTGATGGTCATGGTGGGGGGCACTTGTGGGGAGAAGCACTGGGTGTTATATGGAAACCAATTTGACAATAAACTATTAAAAAATAAAATAAACTGAAGTATAGTTATTAAAAAAAATAAAGTCCAGTTTGTCCGATATAAGTATGGCTACTCCAGCTTTCTTTTTTTTATTTTAATGTTTTTATTTTATTTTTGAGAGAGAGAGAGAGACTGCATGAGCAGAAGAGGGTCAGAGAGAGGAGTCACAAGATCTGAAGACAGGCTCCAGGCTCTGAGCTAGCTGTCAGCACAGAGCCTGACATGGGGCTTGAACCCACAAACCATGAGATCATGACCTGAGCTAAAGTCAGATGCTTAACCGACTGATCCACCAAGGTGCCCCACTCCAGCTTTCTTTTCACTACTGGTCGCATGTTAGCTATTTCTCCATCCCCTTATTTTCAATCTGAAGATGTCTTCAGGTCTAAAATGAGTCTCTTGTAGACAGCATATAGATGGATTTTGTTTTTTTTTTATCCATTCTGCTACCCTGTGTCATTTGATTGGAGCATTGAGTGTATTTACATTCAGTGTTATTATTGAGAAATGTGGGTTTGGATTCATTGTGTCCTCTGTAGAGTTCATGTTTGTAGTGGTGTCTCTGCAACATTTCCCTCATAAAATCCCCCTTAGGATTTTTTGTAGGGCTGGTTTAGTGGTGATGAATTCTCTCTATTTTTGCTTATTTGGGAACACGTTTATCTCTCCTTCTATTTTGAAAGACAGGCTTGCTGGATAAAGGATTATGGGCTGCATATTTCTTCTGCCCATCACTTTGAAGATTTCCTACCATTCCTTTCTGGCCTGCCACATTTAATTAGATAGGACTGTAACTACTCTGATAGGTTTTCCTTTTTATTTAGGGCCCTTTTATCCCTAGCTGCTTTCAGAATTCTCTCTTTATGCTTTTTTTTTTTTTTTTGGCCAGTTTCACTATGATATGTGTACAGAAGGTTGATTCTTCTGCACAAGAAGAGGTCTTATGGAGGTCCTTTGTGCCTCATGGATATCAAAGTCTATTTCTTTCCTCAAATGCGGGAAGTTCTCATCTATAATTTGATCAAGCACCCCTTCAGGACCTTTTTCTCTTTCTTCTTCTTCAGGAATTCCTATGATATGGATATTGTTCCATTTGATTGTATCACTCAGGTCTCGAATTCTCCTTTCATGCTCCTGTATCAATTTCTCTCTCTTTTTCTCGACTTCCTCTTTTGCTATAACTGTGTCTTCTAATTTACCTATTCTCCTCTCTACCTCTTCAATCCGTGCAGTGGCAGCCTCCACTTTATTATGCACATCATTGATAGCATGTTTTAACTAGAGGCAGCTATTTTGTAGGTCCCTAGTCTGTGTATCAATGGCTTCTTTGACCCTTTTCTCAAGTCCAGCGATTAATTTTATCACAATTGTTCTAAATTCTTTTTCAGTTATGTTGCTTAACTCTGTTTTGAGCAGTTCTGTGGCTGTGACTTCTTCCTGGAATTTCTTTAGAGGAGAATCCTTTCATTTTGTCATTTTGCTAGATTTCTGTCTCTTGTCAGTTTTCACAACTCGTTATGCACTGTGCACCTATTTGTACTGCTCTATTAAAGGAGGCTCATTGACTGTCCAGGACCTGTTGTTTCAGGAAGTGTTTTTTTTTTTTTAAATGGCATCCTTCGGTTTCTTCTTGTTGTTTCTCTGATTATTTTATTTCTTTACTCAGTGATATTTGGGACTCTCCAATATGTGTATTTTGGCTTGTTTCTTCAGGGAGCCTTACAATGGAAAACAGACAAACCACAGAGAACAAAATCATGCAAAGGCACAGAGAAATCAAACAAACAAGCAAACCAAAAGGTGAAAGGTAATAAAGAAAAGGAAAGGAAAGGAAAGAAAAAAAAAAGTGAGGGTTACAGACACACCAAAGGACTGAACAGTCTAAAAGTATATAACCAGCCGAGGGGAGAGATAAAAATGAGATAAGGGGAAATATATCTGGATGGCGAGAGAAAAAACAAAGAAGGAAAGAAAAGGGGAAAGAGAGAAAAAAGGGGTGCCGCTCTCCTGCACAGATGGGCGTGGTTTGGTGTAGGTAGATTTTGGAGGCTGCTCTCTGAGGCCCCGCCTTGGTGGTTGTAGGAAGAAGAATGGCAGCGCCCCACATTCTGCTCAAACCAAACGTTGTAAGCTGCTCTTTTGAGTCCGATCTCCCTGTGCCACTGGTGAGCCGAGCTGCACTTTTCAATCTCCGCTTCACTTCCAAATCCTAGTCCATGCACTTTAATGCTAATGCTGGAGATGAGACGTGGTCCTGCTCACATGGCTGGCCTCACACCGTACTCCTGCCAGTCACTCAGGGGGAGAGAAAGGGGGCTGTCTCTCCTGGTGCCACTGAGCCCAGAGATGAGATGCGCTCACTATGGCAGCTGGCCTCCCAACGGGGATCCTGTGGGGGGTAGCAGAGGGGAGAAGGGGGAGAGGGCTGCCTCTCCTGGTGCCTCCTGGAATGGGTGCTGCTGCCACCAAGCCCAAGGAAGAATTAGGATTCACCAGCTAGGTTGCACGAATTTCTCTCCCCTCGCCCAGTGGTTATATATGTGGGGTGATGATATCTCTTTCCATCCTGGGATGAGTTCTTTATCTCTTCTCTAGGGACCATTCTATGAGAGTTTTCAGTCTCTCTCTCTTCCCCTTGTCTCTCCGGTGCACCATGTGTTCTCCCAGTGTTGGTCTGGGGCTCCCTTCCCTCCACATCTCCAGGGTCGGCCCTTTTTTTTTGAATTTCTCCAATTCGCAATCATTCACTCAGGCATCTTTGGGGTTGTCTTCTTTTTGGGGTCTGTATGTTCTGCACTCAACTCTTTCATATCAGAGTATAGTCCCTTCAGTCTTTCTCAGTTTAATAAATGTAGGCAGGCGAAGACTACACAGCTCCCTACTTCTCCGCCATTTGCCTCCCCCAGTCCCATCCACTTGTTTCCTAATGGCTCTAACTTAGTGAAAGAAGATTCTAACTGAATGATGACTTCTGCATTGTGTTGTTTCACACAGTTCTGTATACTGCAGTTTCCTGTTTGGTCTAGGCACATGATTTCAAACACTGCTAACATAGTTAAATGAGATGTTACTTGAATGGGGCATTCCCCACTGTTTTCGTTCACAGAGTTGAGTATATAACACTACGCTTGTAGTTCCATACATGTGTTTTATAACGTTTCAAACTTAGGGAAAGAAGATTCTAACTGAATGATGTCTTTTGCACAGTGCTGTTTCCCAGAGTCAATATATTGCACTCCCCTCTTTTATCAGTTTTCAAACACTGCTAACTTAGTGAATCAAGATGTTTCCTGTATAAATCAATACCCACAGTATTGTTTCACCGAGTTGAGTATGTAACACTTACCTTCTACTTCCAGGCATGTGTTTTAAAACATTATGAACTAAGTGATACTAGATGCTAACTGTATCATGCCTTCTGCACAGTGTTGTTTTACAGAGTTGAGTATACAGCACTTATTTCATTGATCTGTGCACATGTTTTCAAACACTACTAACTTCATGAATCATGATCTCAGTTGAATGAGACATTCCCCACAGTTTTCATTCAGAGTTGAGTGTATAACACTTATCTAGTACTCGCAGGTATGTTTTATGTTTCTAACTTTGTGAAAGAAGATGCAACCTGAATGATGCCTTCCGCACAGTGTTGTTTCACAGAATTGAGTATACAGCACTTAATTCATTGATCTTTGCCTACGATTTCAAACACTACTAACTTAGTGAAACATGATCTTAGTTGAATGAGGCATTCAGCACAGTGTTCTTCCATAGAGTTGAGTATATGACACTTACCTTGTACTCCCAGGCCTGTGTGTTATAATGTTTCTAACTTCATGAAAGAAGATTCAAACTGAATGATGCCTTCCACCCAGTGTTGTTCCACAGAGTTCAGTATACTGTACTTTCCTTTTTGGTTTAGGCACATGTTTTCAAACAGTGCTAACTCTGTGAAACAAGATATTCCCTGTATGAGTCAAACCTTAAGTGTTGTTTCACTGAGTTGAGTATATGACCCTTAACTTATACTTCCAAACATGTGTTCAAATAGTATGAACTAAGTGATATTAGATGTTAACTGAATCATGCCATCTGCACTGTGTTGTTTCACAGAGTTGAGTATACACCACTTAGTTCATTGGTCTCCACACATGTTCTCAAACACTGCTAACTTAGTGAAACATGATTGTAGTGGAATAAAGCATTCCCCGATGTGTTCTTTCAAAGAGTTGTGTATATAACTCTTACTTTATACTTACATGCATTTGTTTTCTAATGGTTCTCATTTGGTGAAAGAAGATTCTAACTGAATGATGCTTTCCACACAGTATTCTTTCACAGAGTTGAGTATATAACACTTACCTAGTACTCACAGGCACATGTTTTATAATGTTTCTAACTTCGTGAAAGAAAAGTCAAACGAAATGATGTTTTCTGCACAGTGTTGTTTCCAAGAGTTGTGTATGCAGCACTAAATTCATTGGTCTCTGAAAATGTTTTCAACACTAGTAACTTACTGATACAAGATATTAGTTGAATGTTGCATTCCTTACAGTATTCTTTCACAGAGTTGAGTATTAACACTTACCTTATACTTCCATGCATCTGTTTCCAAAGACTATGTTGTACATTATAGTAGATGCTAATTGATGCCTTCTGCACGGTGGTGTTTCACACAGTTAAGTATACAGCCCTTAATTCACTGATCTGTGCCTATGGTTTCAAACACCACAAACTTAGTGAAACATGATCTTAGTTGAAAGAGGCATTCTGCACAGTGTTTTTTCACAAAGTTGAGTATATAACACTTACCTTGTACACCCAGGCATGTGTGTTATAATGTTTCTAACTTTGTGAAAGAAGATTCAAACTGAATGATGCCTTCCGCACAGTGTTGTTTCACAGAGTTAAGTAAATAGCACTTAATTCATTGGTCTCCACACGTTTTCAAACACTACTTACTTAGTGAAACATGATCCTAGTTGAATGAAGCATTCCCCTCTGTGCTCTTTCAAAGAGTTGTGTATATAACAGCTACCTTATACTTCCATGCATTTGCTTTCTAACAGTTCTTAGTGAAAGAAGATTCTAACTGAATGATGCCTTCCACATTGTGTTGTTTCACACAGTTCCGTACATTGCAGTTTCCTGTTTGGTCTAGGCACATGATTTCAAACACTGCTAACATAGTGAAACAAGATGTTCCTTGAATGAGGCATTCTACACTGTTTTCGTTTACAGTGTTGAGTATATAACACTACCCTTATACTTCCATGCATGTGTTTTATAATGTTACAAACTTAGGGAAAGAAGATTCTAACTAAATGATGTCTTCCACACAGTGCTGTTTCCCAGAGTCAGTATATTGCACTCTCCTCTTTTTATTTATTCACATGTTTTCAAAAACTGCTAACTTAGTGAATCAAGATGTTTCCTGTATGAATCTATGCCCACAGTGTTGTTTCACAGAGTTGAGTACGTAACACTGCCTTATACTTCCAAGCATGTGTTTTTAAACATTATGAACTAAGTGAGACTAGATGCTAACTGGATCATTCCTTTTGCACAGTGTTGTTTTACAGAGTTGAGATACAGAACTTACCTCATTGATCTGCACACATGTTTCAAACACTACTAACTTTGTGAAACATGATTTTAGTTGAATGAGGCATTCTGCACAGTGTAATTTCACAGAGATGAGTATATAACATTTACTTTGCACTTTCAAGCATGTGTTTAAAACATGATGAACTAAGTGATACTAGATGCTAACTGTATCATGTTTTCAGCACATTGTTGTTTCACAGAGTTGAGTATACTGCACTTCATTCATTGATCTTCGCACATGTTTTCAAACACTACTAACTTAGGGAAACATGATCTTATTTGAATCAGGCATTCCACACAGTGTTGTTTCACAGAGTTGAGTACATAACAGTTACCTTGTAAATGTTTTGTGGGGAGCTGCCAGAAGAAAAGAGATGTGCCTTGACCAAAGATCAGCTGCCTGCAGGCAGGGCAGTGTTATCACTCCCAGCTCAGCGCTGGAGACAGTCAGGCTGGGCTTTCTTATCAGCCCCTCAGGCGCTGTGCTGAAATTGACATCAGCTGCCTTGTTTCCCCGCTTCTACCCTTTATAAGGTGTGTGTGCTCTCTCAATAAACGAGGCTTGATAAGAGACTTGTCTTGCCTCCATTCACTGTACCCCCTGCCCCCCAATTCTCACTCCCTCCCTCAAGACCTGCGTTGACTGATCTGCCGGACCGGTCAAGTGGCGCCCAACATGTGGGGCCTGAATACGAGGGGTCCAGTGAAGAACACCGATCGAAGATAAAAAAAAAGATGAAAAAGTAGCTGCCGAAGTTTGAAGAATTTCCAGGGAGACGGCTACATGGGAACCTGCTGCGTGGTCCAGGGCTCGAATAAGTGATCGGCAATTATGGGGCAGGAAATAAGCCAGCATGAAGCATGAGGCTTTTGTAAATGGTCTGACAGAGACCCTAAGGGCACGGGGAGTAAAGGTTAAGAAAAAGCAATTATTAGAATTTTTTCAGTTCCTCCATGAAGTCTGTCTTTAAGTGTTCTTATTTTTTCTTTATATATTTTTTTTAATTTATTTTTTTCCATAATATTTTATTGTCAAATTGTTTTCCATACAACACCCAGTGCTCTTCCCCTTAAGTGCCCTCCACCATCACCACCACCTCTTTTCCCCCCTCCCCCTTCCCCTTCAACTCTCAGTTCATTTTCAGCATTCAATAGTCTCTCAAGTTTGCATCCCTCTCTCTCCCAACTCTCTCTCCCTCCTCCGCTCCCCCTGGTTCTCCATTAGATCTCTCTTGTTTTCCTGCTAGACCTATGAGAACAAACATATGGTTTCTGTCCTTCTCTGCCTGGCTTACTTCGCTCAGCATGACTCCCTCAAGGTCCATCCACTTTCCTGCAAATGGCCATATGTCATTCCCTCTCATTCCCATATAGTACTCCATCGTGAATATATACCACATCTTCTTGATCCATTCGTCAGGTGATGGACATTTAGGCTCCTTCCATGTTTTGGCTATTGTTGACATTGCTGCTACGAACACTGGGGTACATGTGCTCCTATGCATCAGCATTTCTGTCTCTCTTGGGTAAATCCCCAGCAATGCTATTGCTGGGTCATAAGGGAGTTCTATGGATAGTTTTTTGAGGAACCTCCACATAGTTCTCCAGAGCGGCTGCACCAGTTTACACTCCCACCAACAGTGTAAGAGAGTGCCCATCTCTCCACACCCTCTCCAACATCTATAGTCTCTTGCTTTGCTCATTTTAGCCACTCTGACTGGCGTGAGGTGGTATCTCAGTGTGGTTTTGATTTCTGTTTCCCTGATGATGAGTGATGTTGAGCATCGTTTTATGTGCCTGTATGCCATCTGGATGTCCTCTTTGGAGAAGTGTCTGTTCATGTCTTCTGCCCATTT
>PJEM01021922.1:0-10296 GCA_004023845.1 Helogale parvula | reverse complement strand
GGGGGGAGGAGGCGCTGGGGGTTGTGGCCTGGAGTGTGCAGGGCAGGGGTGCAGGGCAAGGGGGGCGCTGCGGGCCTGGAGGGTGCCTGAGCCTGCTCCGGCCCGGGGCGGGGGCGCTCACCGGGGTGCGGAATTTACAGGGTCACCACAAAGGTCTGTAATCAGAATCGCCAGTGAGGCAGCATTTTAGAAAATCCCAATCAATACCGAAGTCCCATGATGGACAAAGTATCACAGTCTTAAACCAAGACAAGGTCTAAAACTCACACACTCAGCCTCACTTGTCACCCCCCACCCCGCCCTGCTAGAAAGATGGGGCTCGCCAGCCCCACCCCCAACCCAGCCTGTAGAATCCTGCCCACTTCATCGTCCTCCTTTACGGGAGAATAAGTCTACAATGACATGTATGTGTCCCAACTGTGCACAGGGACAGACGTCCACATGCGAACACTCCTGTGGGAGCCGCACCCAGAGCAAAACAGGAGACATGCCCAGCTCCCCAAAGACCCCCTCCTGCCCCCTCTGGCCTGTGCCGCGACCCCGCCCTCAGCGATCCGTTTCCTGGCCGCGGAACTTCACATAAATGGACTCCGTTTTCCTTCTTTGTGTCTGGCTCCTTCCACTCTGCGTTGTGCCCTTGAGACCGGCGTCCGGCCGCCGTCCTGAACGTTCCCGGACGTGTGCTTCCGCGTGCTCGGGGTGGGGATCCGGAGTGTGGCGGCGCGAGGGAGCGCTAAGTTAGAAGCTGATCCCAGGCCTCGGACTGGAGCCCTGGCCTCCCTTCCTGACGGGGGGAGGGGACTTCTCTCTCCCTGCACCTTCCCCACCCAGACTCCTCTCCGGACCGGGTCTGATGTCACCGTCTCCTCTACCATAGCCCTGCCCTCATCATTTCACGGGGTGCACGGGCCTCCCCACACAGGCTGCCCGGACGACCCTCCGCGCAGGCCGCCCCAGCCCCGTGGCCTCCCGCGCCTCTGCGCCTCTGCACGCGCGGTCCCGTTTACTGGAAAGGCACCCCCCCCCCCCCGAACTCCGCCATGCCCCTTTTCTCCCTGGCAGACGGCGCTTCCTCCTCCTCTGCCCTGGGCTCGGAGGTCGCTTCCAGGAAGCCCTCCTCGGCCTCCCCCCAAGAGGCTGCTCTCTCCTGCTCCCTGCCCACTGCCTCTGAAGGCTGGGCTGCCTCCCAGGGCCAGGGCCGCCGAGCCTGTGACGGGGGCCGGGGCGGGGAGGAGAGCCCGCACCCAGGGAATCCGCACCCTGGGATCATCCGCGTGGCTGGGGCCCGGAGACCTTTCAGGCCGCCTCCTCTCCTACCTGTAGGACAAGATGAAGCCCGTGGACCGGTCGCTGAGGCGGATGAGGAAGGAGCCGAGAGCTTTGTCCCCAAGCAGCTGCTCCGTCTCCCTGGGCAGAGGACATGTGTTAGCTGGGGCCTGTGCCCCTCCAGCAGGCTGATCCAGCCCCCCTCGGAGTCCCTGCTGGCCACACCCAGGGTGCCAGCCCCGCCGCACACACCTGCAGCCCTCCCTAGAGGACTCTCTCAGACCTTCGGCTGGGGCTGAGGTCTGTCCAGGCTCAGTCGGGCAAACTCGGGACCCTCTCCCCCCGCGCACCACCCTCCACCGCAGCTCACTGGCAGGCACGATAGCCACCGGCCCGGGCCACCCACTCTCCACCTGAATGGCTCTGTGGTAAGAAGGAATCCATATAGGTAGAGATGTTTAGGTTTGGGGAGCGGCCTGCCGCAGGCCCACTGTGTGCAGTTGTGCGTGTTGTGCACTACACAAGAAACTTCTGCAGGGAGGAGGTGCTGTTATGTCTCGAGCCTGGTCACAACAGCAACTCCTAGGTTCTCATCTCCCCTGCATGTCCCGTCCAGCCCTAGGCAGCTACAGGTGTTTCTGAATGGTGCCAAGCATTTGGAGACATGGTGGAAAATTCTGGCCATTTCCAGGATTGGCAGCAGGTAGACCACTGGCTCACCAAATATTAAGTGTGAAGGCCTGCTGCAGGTTTTGCACTGCCCAGCCCTGAATGAAAATGCAGAGCCTCAAGGGTGCCCGGGGGGCTCAGCTGGTTGAGCATCCAACTTCCGGCTCAGGTCATAATCTTGCGGTTCGTGGGTTCAAGCCCCTTGTCAGGCTCTGTGCTGACAGCTCAGAGCCTGGAGCTGCTTCGGATTCTGTGTCTCCCTCTCTCTCTGTCCCTCCCCTGCTCATGCTCTGTTTTTCTCTCAAAAATGAATTAACATTAAGAAAAAATTAAAAAAGAAAGCGTGGAGCCCCTTACTCAAAAAGTAAGCGTTTCAAGATGGGGACTGCAGAGGGGCTAAGCTGAGTGCCACTGCCGGAGCGCAGGCCGCCCCGAGCCCCGAGCCCCGCCCCCACGGCCCCGAGCCCCGAGCCCCGCTCCCACGGCCGGCCCGGCGCCGCGGGAGGACAGGCTGGATGTCCTGCTCCTTCGTCTCCGGCTCTGCAGCTCGCAGATCCGGCTGATCAGAAGGCCAAGCCCCACATCGCAGCCTCAGTTCCGGGGTGAGCGCACGTCCGGGTTTGCCTGGGACGACCCCCACCCCAAACGGTCCTGTTGGCCTCCCTGTGAGCACTGATCCGGTTTGGGGGGTATGACATGCCCCCCCCCACCCGGTTCTCCAGGGCGGGTCTGCACTTGCCCTGCACCTGCCTGTCCTCACAGTCAGAGCAGGGCCGATGCGCCCCGGCCCGGCCCCCGGAAGCGGCCCCCAGAGAACCCGGCGCTCCTCCTTCTGCCCCTGCCTGCCCAGGCAGCTTGCAGGAGGCAGGCCTGGCCCAGGGCCCCAAAGCTCTCCCGCGGCCCCGGGGGCCGTGGGTCTTGCTGGGTGTGTGGACGGGGGAGCCTTACTTGCGGGTGATGAATCCGTGGAACCAGGGGGGCAGGGCTCCGTCGTGCAGAATGAGGGGCGCCTGCGTCTCTGTGAACCACGTCAAAGCCAGCTGCTGCAGCCTGGCCAGGGCCTGGCCGGCCCCCTCCCCCTCGGGCCCCTTCGCCCCGCAGGGCTGCCTCAGGCCGCCCTCCATCGGGCCAGCACCCAGTGGAAGCCGAGCGCCCGCCCCCACGCGCCTCTATATCTGCACCCCCTCATTTGCCTGAGTCCCCGCCCCTCGCCTCCCGCCGCACAGGAGCCCTATTGTCACCTCCACTGTTCTCCTTCCTGACTCTGGGGCGGACACCTGGTCACGTTGGCAGCTGGGGGACTGGGGGTGGATGGGGGAGGAGAGCTCGGACTTCCTGGCCCCTTTCCCCCAACCTCCAGTCTCTTCCTCGCCCGGGGTCTTCAGCCCGGCTACCGTTAGCCGGACAGTGGGTTTAAATTCTAGTTCCCTTTTCCTCATGGCGGCCACTTGTAGTTTGGCCAAGTTCTGCGCTGATTAATCTCCTTCCTCTCAAGGTTTATTGAGTGTCTGCCGTGTGCGTGGACCCTGAGCCGTGGGCATAAAGTCTTGCCCATAGCAGCATTTTGCCCCCATGGCACGTATGTTCTAGCTGGGGGTGGGGTGGGAGACAGAGAACTGAAGACGGAGCACATGGTACAGAGGGTAACGTGCATCCCGAGGATCAGGCGGAGGGAGGAGAGGGCTCCCACCACGCAGACAGGGGCCGCGCAGGGCTGGGGGCCGCAGGAGCCTCGCCCAGGGGGTGGCCCTGGAGCAGGAGGTGCCCGGGAGGGACGCTGCTCGCAGGCAGAGGGATGGGGTGGGTCTTTGCGGGAGGCTCACGCGCTGGGGCGGGGGGCCTCTGGTGTGGACAGGGTCCCCCGGAAGGACCGGGAGGAGGTCACAGAACTGAATGCCTGTTCATCTGCAAATCCCTGAGCTCCACGGTGGAAGCCCAGGCTGGTCAGCACCCGGGCAGCAGGTGCAAAGTGCCAGCCCCGGGGGGCAGGTCCGGGCTGGGGTCCTGCTGCCGCGGGACCTCAGGCCCTTTGTTCCTACGTTGCTGCAGGGAGCTCCGTCTCGACATGTGAGAACTGGGAGCCGGAAATGGCAGCTCCTCTCGACTCCGGGGGCGCGAGGGCAGGCTGTTGAGGTGTCTCACGCGGACACTCAAATCCAGACGGCGCTGCACGGTGGGGGCAGATGCGGGGACAGTGACTGCCTGGGGGACTCGCGGCCAGGGGGCATGAGGCGTCACCGGCATCCTGTCTCGAGGTCTGGGTGCTTCGAGAAAGAAGCGTGTCCCCACCGCGGTTCCCGCAGCTCCGCAGCCCGGACCCTTGGCTCCGGTTCTGGCCGTGGGACTCTGAGCGAGGGACTGGCCTCCCTGGGCTTCAGCGTCTCACCTGCCGCAGGGGCAAGGCTCCCGATGTCCGACGAGGGAAGTCCCAGCAGAGACGGGACCGGCTGTCACTTTGACCGTGAGCACGCCCTGTCCTAACTCTGAACCGAGGTTACAGCTCCACGTGCTCAAGTAGAGGTCAAGGCTCGATGTGCGTCCTCACCCGGCTTCCCGCCACAGGTGCGAGCCTGGGAAGCCCGGGGCTCAGCACGGAAACCCCAGGGACGAAGACTGTCTAAATTGGGCTGGGGGAGGGGCGTGTGTGGATTGTGTCTGTATTTTCCCCAATCTCTAGCTGAAATTCCGCAGCCGCCCTCATGAGGCGCGCGGAGAACAAGCCTCGTCGGTGTGCACGTCACCGGTGACTCTGTCACCAACGGAAATGACAAGACATTTTCATGTCACCTCTGCTACTGCAGACATCTTGAGATACTGGATTTTCTCATCACTACGTCAACATGATAGTCTGTTAGACCCACGGCTGGGTCTCGTTATTCAAGACGCTGATGAGGAAACACATGGCGGTAGTCGAGCACACATATTCTGATGACCCGACTCCGGGGTGGCTGGTTTCCGCCCTAATGCTACGTATTTTATTACATGTGTTTGAAAACACTTCTGAGAAGTCCCGGGGCTTCGGCGACAGCAAAGGGGCCTGAGGCTCAGAAAAGGCAAGGGAAGCTGGAGTTTGCCACTTTCCTGGAAATATTCAAATGCAAAGAAATGTGTATCTCTAATTTTCCATGAGGTTCTCTCCCGTCTCTCTTTCAGGGAGGACGCTGTCGGGAGCAGAACCCTGTCGTTTGCATAAGAAGACAAAGGCTGCCTGTGCCCCAGGGGCCGGGGTGGGGTTCCCCAGTCCCGCAAACAGGCAGGAGTCCTGTTTGTGCTCAGAGGATGCCCGGCCCAGGGGGGCGCGCCCCGGTTTGGGGCCATTAGGAGGCCCCTGAAGGACCAGGGGTAGGTGGTCTTTGAGGGGCTTCATACCCTACTGCTCAGCCTCGCCCCCAACCCCACCCTGCCCGTGCCTACCTACGGGTGGGGCTGGGCACAGGAGTGCCCCTGGCATGGCCCTGCCCCTTAGCGTCCCCTCCCCAGGGTGCCCTGGGGAGCACAGGCTCTGGAGTCAGACTGACCGGCCTGGCCCCTGGCCCCCGGCCCCCGTTTGCTGGCTCTGTGGCTTTGAGGTGGGGGCTTAACCTCCCCGTGTCTCAGTGTCTCTGTCAGCGAAACGGAGGAGAGAAGCCTGCCCTTCAGGGTTTGGGGACCCAGAAGCCGCTGCAGGTGATAGGACGGCTGGAAGGCACCTGCACGTGTCACCGGGATGTCCTCCGAAGGAGCCCCCGAAGCATGCGCTGGGCTTCGTGCTCCTCCTGTGGGGCCCAGGGGCGCTCACGGCCCATCCAGGAGGTGACTCCGGTCCGCGGGGGCTCTAGCTCGCCCTCCTGGGAGGCCGCGCCCAGGTCTGCCGGGCGTTCTGCCGAGGACCCCCCCCCCCCCGCCAGCCCACGGAGCAGGAACGGTGAGTCCTAGTCGTGCGCGCAGCCGATCCTGGGCACTGCGTTTTCACCCCCTCGGGTGTCCTGGCAGTGGGCACCTCCTGGCAGTGGGCACGGCCGGCTCCTCACGGGACGCGTGCCGGGCAGACAAGCCCATTTCTTCTCAAATTGCCCGCCTCCTTCCCGTTCTCCTGTGCCGAGAATGGTGCTCGGTCCAGTTGGATGCCCACTGGCATATTTTAAATTATTCAGACGTATGATACACCCACGTGGCTTTAAAAAATAAAAACATATCAAAAAGTTGGGGCGCCTGGGGGGCTCAGTTAGTTAAGTGTCCGACTTCGGCTCAGGTCGTGATCTCCCTGTCTGTGGGTTCAAGCCCCGTGTTGGGCTCTGTGCTGACAGCTCGGGGCCTGGAGCCTGCTTGGGATTCTGTGTCCCCAACTCTCTCTCTCTGCCCCTCTCCCCTCACCCTCCATCTCTCTCTATCTCTGAAAAATGAATAAACCTTAACATTTTATTTAAAACTTTTTTTAATATATAAGAAAACATTTCCTCCCAAGCTTTAAATGCCACTGGGCCCAGGTCCTCCTCCGGCCCCCAGGCACCGCCCCCCACGGTCCTTCCCGGGCCTCTGTGCCCGACCAAGTCCGCACGGATCTTCACGTGGCCCCCTTTCGTGTATGAAGGGCAGGGCCTCGGCGGGGCTCTGTGCACCTCCAGTGGTTTGCTTTGTAACACGCGTTAACTCCGTACCCGGGAGCCTGCGCGTAGAGGACTCGCGGAGATGCCGCCGTTTCTTCGGGGGCAGCCGCGGTCTCCCTGCATCACGAGTTCCGCAACCAGCCCCCACGGGAGGCCATCGTGGTGCCTAAGGCTCTCCGAGTTCTGGCTCGGACTTGACTGTGCACAACAGTGAGAACAGCCAGGGGCGCCTTCCGCCGGGGGGGCCCCGGTTCAGAGGCTGGTTAGTCTGGAGTTCCGTTAGGTGTTGCCACCCGGCCTCCTTTGAGGGTTGTATTCATGAATGCGAGGTAACACTGAATGAATGGGTAGATGAATGGATGATATTTTCTTTTTTTTAATGTTTATTTATTTTTGAGACAGAGAGAGAGTGCAAGCAGGGGAGGGGCAGAGAGAGAGGGAGACACAGAATCCGAAGCAGGCTCCAGGCTCTGAGCTGTCAGCGCAGAGCCCAACACGGGGCTCGCACCCACGAACGTGAGATCATGCCCTGAGCCGGAGCCGGACGCTCAACCGACGGAGCCGCCCAGGCGCCCCGAATGGATGATATTTTCAAGCTCAGTCATGGCGCGGCTGCCTGCCTGCGAGGAGCACTGGGGGCAGGTCTGACGCGGGTCTGGAGGGGTCGCCAGTGTCACTAGGAGTCTTTTCGGCCCTCGGTGCCGCTGAGCAAGTTTGTTTCTGGCCAGCTGCTGGGGCGGAGGGTGGTGGCCAGAGATGCCCCCCCCACACGGGCAGCTCGGTTGCACCCTGGCAACAGCACGCTGGCCGGGCACTTGGAACCTGCCGAGGGCCTGTGAAAACGTCTGTGACCCGAACGAGGAAACGGCTCCGAAACCAGAGACAGTACCGGCTCCGAAATCCCGAGAGCAAGCGGTAAAGTCACAGTGAACAGGCGTGTGAGTAAATGTCTGTGCCACGGGCTGTTCACGAAACGTTCATCACATCCGGTCACGGTTCGGGGGTCAGATTGTCCGATCCCACTAGAGACCCCCAGCGCGCGGGAAAACTGCCAAGACATTACCACCGGTCAGTTCAATGGATTCTCAAAGCCAGATAGTTCCAAAGCAAATTCATAAACATAATGTTTCCCCAAAAGCTCAAAGCAAAAGACGAAGATGTATATGTTTACACACGGTTATCACATAGAACGTGACCGAAGCCATTACAGAGTCGCGAGATCTGACGTGAGGCGGTGCGCGGGTTGCACCGAGCACCTGGGCCTCCGAGTCCCTAGCGGCGCGGCACCTGCTCCCGGAGCCGCCGCTCTGGCCCGTGGGCCCCTGACCGCCCAGCGGGAAGGGAAGGCCCCGCCAGACCGGCGGCCTTCCCTGTTGGCGACCTCTCAGTTTTCGTGGCAAGGACGAGTTAATTTCTCTACAGACCACCTGGCCTCACCAGTGAGTGGGTTTGAGCCCCGCGCAAAACTGAAAATCGGCGGGATTGCGTGCGCGTGCTCGTGAGGCCCGAGGAAGGGACAGCCAGTGAGAGGCCACCTTAGGGCCCACGGGGAGGAGCAGGGCTCTACGGCCACATGTCTAGAACGCTTGCTGAACAGTCTCGGAGGCCGGGTGGCTGCCCGGGGGCCTGGCACATGGAACACTACCCCTCCCCCACAGCAGGGACAGCGGAGCCCGACAGCCATCCCTACTGTGCGCTGGGCACTCAGACACATGTACACAGGACTTCATGATTGCACCAGGCATGTGAGGTAGAGACGGCACCTGTTCGTCCCCACCGTGAAGACAGGAAACTGAGACCCAGGACTAGAGACAGAGACGTGCTGCACCTGCCCGCCCTCCCCCCCCTTTCCCTCCTACTCAGATGCCATGTGCGCCCCAACAATGCATCAGATCAAAGTTAATAATTATCTAGCCAATATATTCAAACTTCAGAAGACAAAAGAGACTGCAAACAGACTCCGAATGGGCTCTTTCGGGGTCACCTCGCTGCCCATTATCGCATCCTGACTGTCTTCAGGGAGCCCCCTCCCAGCTCCTGGCTCCTCAGTGCTTGGCTCGTGTGAGCACCTCTGACACTCCTTTTGGAAGCCCCTTCACCGAACCAGGGCGGTGCCTGAACTCTGTTAGGAGCCCCCCTCCTCCAGTGGTCAGCTGCAATGCCCCCACCGCCAAGGTGACCCTCGCAGGCAGAGGATTCGGTTCTAGAGGTTGTGTGAGGAGGGGGTTGGAATCTGAGCACAGAGCCAGGCTGAGGAGCAGGACAGGGAACAGGAAGGACACAGGGCCTCTGCCCCCCACCCCCACACCCCGCGTCCAGTCCTCACCTGCTCCCTGGGCAGTGGGACTCCCCCTAACTCCTGTGCAGGCCTCGCCTGCCTGCCACTCAGCCCCTGCTGGCCCTCTGCCCTCCATGGGCTCCCAGGGGCTCCCAGGCCTCCGCCTGTTTGGAGGACAGGGAACCGCAGGTGTGGAGATTTGCCTGCCCATTTGGTAGGGAAATGAGGCCTCCTGAAGCCAGAGTCTGCAAATCCAGGTGGATAGGGTCCCTGGCGGGGCTCCTGTCGCTGCGGCTCCCCAGCCCGCCCAGGGCCCTTCCGGCAGCAGGAGGCTAGGCCCAGGCCCTTCTTGAGAGTCAGCAGCCCCCACAGGAGGCAGGCGCAGAGCCAGGGCCCAGGACGGGTTGAATTAGCCACCGCGCTGGGGCCTCCCTGAGGGCCGGACACTGGGCCCAGCACTCCGTTTGTTAACTTCAGCTGTGTGACAGCTCTAGGAGGTAGCGCCCCTGCTGGTCCATTATGCAGATGAGGAGAGCGAGGCCCAGGGCGGTGGGTGATACGCCCACAGTCACATAGCCCCTCCCTTACTTTGGCCCCCTCCCGCTGGCCCTCTTAGGGCAGGAGGCACGGGGCCTAGTGGGAACGTGTGGACAGCCTGCTCCCCCACGGTGGTCTCCCTGTGGGGTGGGGAGGGGGCGGTTCACTGGTCACCGCAGCCTCTGCTCTGAGGCCTGCCCCGTTCTTCCTGTTCCCTCTCTAGCCCCGCCCCCTGGCCCGTGAGCTCCAGGCCCCTCCCCATCCAGGCCAGCTTCCTCTGGACGTGCTCTGGGGTTAGCAAGGCCCTACCCAGACACACTGTGTCCCCCACCTCCAAATAATAGAGCCATCTCTGTGCTCTCTGCCCCATTGGCGCCTCCCAGCTGTGCCTCGGGCCGCTGATACACTTCCTAGCAGGCAGAGCAGGGCCCCAGAGATCACCGAGCCACCCATTCCCTCGTGGGACAGCTGGGACACCGAAGCCCAGAGAGGGCACAGACAGGTCTAAGGACACACTGTATCTCAGGTGCTGAAGCCTACTTTCCTTTCTGGGCTCCCCACAGGACCGTGAGCCTCTCCTGTGGCTGGCTGGCATCCTGGGGTCCGAGAGGCGCAGCGGCCATGCTCGGCTGGGCGTCCTGCCCCATCCCTCTCGAGGGAAACTGGCCCAGGATGAATCACTGGCTGTGTGCTCCCGGGGCTTGCCCTGAGGCTGCCCATGTGGGGGCAAGTTCACTGCCCAAATTTCCCCTTTCCAGTAAACAGCAGCCACTTCCTCCTGGGCTGGCCACTTCCTTCTGGTCACTGGGCTCCAAAAGGCCCTCCGGCACCAAGCACGCCTGGGCTAGATACGGGGGAGGCACGCGGGCTGCGTAAAGCTGCCCCCTGGCCACAGGACATGGACATGGAGTCTCAGAGACTCGGGAACTGCAAATGTCCATTCAAAGAAGGGGTCAAGGG
>PJEM01021921.1:0-10294 GCA_004023845.1 Helogale parvula | reverse complement strand
TGGAAATGTGGCATTTCATTGTCATTTAAAGGAATCATTGCTTGCACTGCTAGAGTGTTATTCTAGGGGTGATTTCCTACAAAATTTTGCACTGTTTCCCACATTTCACACATCACCCTAATGTCATTTGAAGTGAGGGATTCCTCCACCTTTTTCTCGAGGAGCTGCCGATGTAGCTTTTTATAAAGTCTTGGGATTTTGGCCACTTGCATACTCATTCATACTTCTCCACGATTTCCTTCTCAACTTCCACTGTAATCATCTCCTTCTTCCCACCTTTCCTTACAACCTTTTTCTGCATAAGGGCCACAGTATACACTCACATGGATGGTGACTACAGTACAGTATTAATAAACTCTTGTCATCTACTGTGTTTAATGTAACTGACAATAAGGCAGCAGAAGAAAGGGTCTGTATGTGCAGGCAGCCTGACCAGGAACAAAACAAAGCATTCCTCAGCTTACTCTTGTATGGAAAAGCAACGAACTGTCCATAGGTGTTTTGAAGGGACAACAAATATACAAGTGCCAGTCGCAGACAGCTTCCAACATTCTGAAGAATCACTGATTTCAGCTAAACATCACAGCCCGAGACCGAGCATCTGAGCATCGAGGACCATCACCCACAAACGTGCAGTGAAAGAGAGAGAAGAACCACTGGCTCAGTTGTGATCATGTGACATTTGGCATCAGCTTCTACTCATATTGCAAGACATCGCTCATTTATCAAGTTAAAATTTATTCGAAATGTTTGCTCATCTTTAGAACACTTGCAGAACAAGGTACCTGCAATCCCAGGTTTTACTATATTTTCAAGTTCTATAAATATCAATGCATGTTAAAAGATACTTTAAAAAATTCAAAAGATTTTATGCTACATATTTTTCTCAGACATTTGGGAAAACGTGGTAGACTAAGGGTGCCTGGATCGCACAATCTGTAGAGCATGTGACTCTTGACCTTGGGGTTATCAGTTCAAGCCCTATGTTGGACGTAGAGATTATCTAAAAATAGAAGCATCAGAAAAAACAATGGTAGATTAAAAATACAAATTTATCTCTTGATATCTCTAAATCTTTATTCAAAAGATAGTAAAAACATCCCATAGAGCAGAAACCCTGAAACTCAAGTAGAGACAGAAAAGAATCTGTCGGCAGACAGTGATGCCAACAAATTTTAGAGAATGAGCAGTAGATGCAGAAATGCAAACTTTCTTGAAAGATTCGATAAAGAAGAGAATGAGGTCCAGTGTAGAAATACCTCAGTGTGTGCTGTGCCCTCTGGAAAGGCTGAGGGGTAAAAAACCTACATATTTTAAAATATTTTGAATAACTGAGGAGGAGGATGTTGCCTACGATGGAACATGTGTGTGACATTTGTGTGTCCCTGCGTACACACACGTGCGTATGTATAGATGTATTGAAGATATTGGCATGTAGGAAGGTAAATAAGTAGACCGAGAGAGAAAATCCTAGGCAATAGAACAGCCATGCACTCAATGGCCCTTTATAACAAGCAATGATCACTTTCTAAACCAGCAGAAAATTGCAAGTTGATTTTTGAGAATTGAAAAGAACAGAGGAAAAATTTCCACTCAAATACACCCAACACAAATCCTGTGTATTATTAAAGTTTTTGATTTTTGTTTATCAGTTCAGCTTTCTTTTACTTACAAAAATTCTTCCAATCCCCCTTCTAATCGTGACAACCCCTCATCTTTCTACTCTCTCCATAGTTTTGCCTTTTTCAGAATGTCATATAGTAGGTGTCAAACAGCATGCAGCCTTTTCAGATTGGCTTCTTGTACCTGGAAATATGCATTTAGCTTTCCTCCATTTCTTTTAATGGCTTGATAGCTCATTTCTTTTTAGCATTGTGCAAGCTTCCATTGTCCGGGTGCACCATAGTGTATTTACCCAGTCTTCTACTGAAGGACACCTTGGTTCCTTCCATGTTTTAGCAATTATGAATGAAGCTGCCATAAACATGTGTGTGCTAGTTTTGTGCTGACAGAAGTTTTCCAGTCGTTTGGATAAACACCAAGGATTGGAATTGCTGGATCATACTGTAGGAGTATGCGCAGTCGTGAAAGAACTGCCACACTTGTGTTCCAACGTGGCTGTATCCCCGTCAGCCATGAATGAAGTCTCCTGTTCCTTGCCAATCTTGCCGGCGTTAAAATAAAAAACAAACAGACAAGCTTTAAAAATTATCTGGGTAGGCAAAACCAGTTTTTTCATATAAATAAAGTTTAATTTATTTTGGAACTTATTGGCATTTTCTTCATCTATTCATCTGTTGTTGGATATTCAAGTTGTTCCCTTATCTTGGCTATTGTGAACAGCGTATGTAGTAGTGTGACATTTCTCTTTGAGATTCTGATTTCAGTTCCTTTTGATAAATACTCATAAGTGGGATTGCTGGATCATTTGGTAGTTCTATTTTTAACTTTTTTGAAGAACCTCTATTCTCTTTTGCATGCTTACACCATTTTGCATTTCCACCAACCATGTGCAAGTGTTCTACTCCTTTGCCATTCTGGACAACACCTATATTTTGTGCTTTGGATAATAGCCAGCAATGTTTTTTATTTTTAAATGTATAAAACATGGATGATGTTGAAGAATTTATTTTAAAATTAATAGCAAATATATTGAAGTAGTCATTATTAAAAAAGAACTAGAGGCGCACCAGAGCGGCTCAGTCAGTTAAGCATCCGACTTTTGATCTCAATTCAGGTCATGATCTTAAGGTTCATGATTTGAGCCCTGTGTAGGGCTCTGTGCTGACAGTACAGAGCCTGCTAAGTATTCTCTCTCTCTCTCTCTCTCTCTCTTTCTCTCTCTTCCCACCCCACTTACTCTCCATACATAATTCTTATTAAGATATCTATGAGGTAGGATTACTTTTATTTAGGAAAAGATGCGCTAAAGCATACACGTGAAAGACAGATTGTTGAAGTGTTGCCTTAGAATTGGAGTTTCTGGTGGTATTCTCTGTTTCTTTCTAGTCTTTGTTTCTTTTGGTCTTTTTTGTTTTTGTTTTGTTTCATCTTTTCTCCCCTAAGAGAGTCCTCCTTAAAATTTCTTGTAGGTCTGGTTTAGCGGTCACGAACTCTTTTAGTTTTTGTTTGTCTGGGAATCTCTTTATCTCTCCTGTTTTGAAAGACATTCTTGCTGGAAAAGAATGCTTGGCTGCAGGGGTGCCTGGGAGCTCAGTCAGTTAAGTGTCCGACTTAGGTTAGGTCATGATCTCAAGGTTTGTGAGTTTGAGCCCCACGTCAGGCTCTGTGCTGACAGCTGAGCCTGGAGCCTGCTTCAAATTCTGTGTCTGCCTCTCTCTGCCCCTCACCCACTTGCACTCTGTCTCTTTCTCTCAAAAATAAATAAACGTTAAAATTAAAAAAAAAAAAGAATTCTTGGCTGCATATTTTTCTGATTCAGCACATTGAATATATCCTGCCACTCCTTTCTGGGCTGCCAAGTTTCTACAGACAGGTCTCTTTCGAACTTGATCTGTCTTCCCTTGCAGGTTAAGGACTTTCTTTCCCCTTGCTGCTTTCATGATTCTTGTCTGTGTATTTTGTGAACTCGACTATGATACAATATGCCTCGTTGATGGTCGGTTTCATTTAATCTTTTTTTTAATTTGTTTTTTAATGTTTTTTTCTTTCAGAGAGAGACACATAAAACATGAGCGGGGGAGGGGCAGAGAGAGAGGGAAACAGAATCCAAAGCAGACGCCAGGCTCTGAGCTGTCAGCACAGTGGCCAACGTGGAGCTTGAAATCACAAACTGTGAGATCATGACCTGAACCAAAGTCGAACACTTAACCAACAGAGCCACCCAGATGCCCCGGCTATCATTTAATCTAATGGTAGTTCTCTGTGCTTCCTGGATTTTGATGTCTGTGTCTTTCTCCAGATTAGTAAAGTTTTATGCTATGATTTGCTTACATAAAACTTTTAGGCTTTTTTCCTCTGTCTCCATCTTCTGGGGCCCCCAGTGACTCGAATATTATTCCTTTTAAATGAGTCACTGAGTTCTCTAATTCTTACATCGTGCTTTTTTTTTTTTTTGGCCTTATTTTCCTTTTTTTTTTTTTTCTGCTTCATTTATTTTCTACAATTTTATTTTCTATATCGCTGATTTGCTGCTCTGATTCTTCCATCTTTGCCACCGTATCACCCATTTGAGATTGCATATCCGTTATATGAGTTTTAATTTTGTCCTGACGAGACTTTACTTCTTTTATCACTGCAGAGAGGGGCTCATTGCTTTTTTCAACCCAGCTAGTATTCTTATTATCATGATTCTAAATTCTGGTTCAGACATCTTGCTTATATCTGTGTTGTGATTAAGTCCCTGGCTGTCTTCTCTTTCTGTTTTTTCTTTTGGGGTGATTTTTTTTTTGTTTCTTCATTTTGGAGGAAGAAAAAGAATTAATAAAATAAAAAATTAAATTAAAAAAATTAAAAACAACACAAAAAAACGAAGCAAAGGACATTAGATCCTAGGTGTGTGTTGGTCTAGTTGTTGAAAGAAGCTTGATTGAGTGGAGAAAAAAGGAAAAGAAAAGAAAAAAGTAAGAAAATATTTTAAGATTATAAAAATATACAATACAATACAATGAAGTAAAATGAATCGAAAGTATATCAAAAATAAAAAATATAGTTAAAAAGATAATCAAATTTTAAAATATAATTTATTGTAAAATTGGCTAACATACAGTGTGTAAAGTGTACTGTTGGTTTTTGGGGTAGGTTCCTGTGGTTCATCGCTTACATACAACACCCAGTGCTCATCCCAACAAGTGCCCTCCTCAGTGCTCATCACCCATTTTCCCCTCTCCCCCACCCCCACCCCCTCAGTTTGTTCTCTGTATTTAAGAGTCTCTTATGGTTTGTCTCCCTCCCTTTCTGTTTGTATTTTTCCCCTTTCCTTCCCTCATGGTCTGTTGTTAAGTTTCTCAAGATCCACATATGAGTGAAAACATGATATCTGTCTTTCTCTGAGTGTTGTATTTCACTCAGCATAATACCTTCCATTGCTACAAATGGCATTATTTTATCCTTTCTCATTGCCAAGTAGTATTCTATTGTGTGTGTGTGTGTGTATTTATAGAAAAATAAAAAATATAGTAAAAAAGTAAAACAATTTTTAAAGGAAAATAAAAATAATTTTTTCTCTTTCTCTATCTAAGACAAGAAAAAAAAGAAAAAAAAACAAAAAACCCCCCCAAAGACTTAATAGATGGACCAGTGAACAGAATGAAAGCAGAACAATATCCAGTTTCCCTAGAAGTCTAACTATGAAGTTCTTTGTAGTCCATACACTAAGCCTATGGAGAAATTTGTGGTGGTTCTCTAGGGTTTGAGCTTGATTGATTCAGTTGGATGGGGCGTGGTGTATTAGCCCAGTTCTCCACTAGGAGGTGCTGCTTAGCTTACTGGGGTTGATAGGTGTGGCTCACATGCGCATATATGTGAGAGGGAAATGGCATCACCCAGCTTCCCAGTCTATGGTACTGGAACTCAGTGCTCTCATCAATTGTCAAACAAACACCCCTCCTTTATCTCTGGCTTCCATCCTGCTTCTACACTGTTCATGTCCAAGCTATCAGTCTGCCAGATGGCACCTCTCTCTTGAATTATGTCTCTTATGGGCTGTTTCCGAACCCCTCACTTCTGAGAGCCCTGTGGCTTGGACTTGCTCCATGTCTCTAGGGGAGGTGTTGGTTTTGCCCTGGGAATGTTCATGTGGTCGCACTGTTGCAGAGGTTCAGAGCTTGTGGCCAGGTGCCTGCTCGCCCCAGAAAAAAGTTCATGCAATCACCCAGTAGCAGAGGTTCAGAGATTATGGGAAAACACAACACAGAGCCAGGGCCAGGTTTCACCACACCTTGGCATCTTAGTTCCAATACCAGCCAACATGGTTGCTCTCCAGTGTCTGCTGGGGACTTCTGCCTGTGGGGAGGCCCTACGGCCTCTACCAAATGCCCTCCAAGCAGGGGAACTGTTTCTCCCTATGTGGCCCATGGACCCCTTGTACCTCGCTGCCTTCTGCTGGTGAGTCAACCTTCCTACCAGAGAACCACCAAGGATTGGGGTAGGGACTTTCTGACTCTGCTCATCCCTATTTATAGAGTCCTACTAGTATTGAAACCTTCTCTTTTCTCTTTTCTCCGTTTCTTGTTCTGTCAATTTGGGTGTTTCCTCTTTCTCTCCAGCTACTTTCAGGAGGAGTGCTTCTCCTGTACTCTCCCCACTTTCTCTGTTCTTTCTCTGCAAAAACAGCTCCCTACTCTCCACGACTTCTCTCTCTCCCAGCTCACCTCTCTGTGCTGTGTACTTGCCTAGTTCTGTGGCTTAAGTTATGCAGATTGTTGTGTTAATCCTCAGATCAATTTTCTAGGTGTGCAAAATGGTTTGGTGCTGATCTAGCTGCATTTCAGGGACAAGAGAAGCTGAGAAGTTCCATGCTGCTCTGTTATCTTGGCCCCTTTCTTCTATGGTTTTATTTAAAGAATTTTAAAAAGTTTATTTATTTATTTTGACAGATAGGCTATCAACACAGAGCCTGAGATGGGGTTCAAACTCACAAACCATGAGATTATGTCCTGCGTTGAAACCAAGAGTCCAACAGTTAACCGACTGAGCCACCCAGGTGTCCCTGCAGGTTTATTTCAATCTAAGTTAAAGAAATCAAGTAAATAGCGTAGGTTGAATTTGCCAAATTATTTTCTGATATCAATTTCCATGAAATTCCATTTTATTTATTTATTTTACTTTTTTTATGTTTATAATCTATTTTTGAGAAACACAGAGAGAGAGAGAGCACAAACAGGGGAGGGTCTGTAAGAGAGGGAGACACAGAATCTGAAGCAGGCTCCAGGCTCTGAACTGTCAGCACAGAGCCTGATGCCGGGCTTGAATCCATGAACCACGAGATCATGACCTGAGCCGAAGTCAGACGCTTAACCAACTGAGCCACCCAGGCACCCCGTGAAACTCCGTTTTAAACGTGGGATTTGGTTTACTTTTAATCCCCATTCAATCTGAGCAGTTATCTTCTATTTTGACCATCTGCATTCCCTTCATCAGAAAACATGGAATGAATGGGACTGGAGGGTCTGTGTTTGCTGAGTTGCTTGGTATAAAGTGGTCTTCGCTGACTGTTTCAGTCCTCTAGGGGGCCCTCTAGGCTTTGCAAGCAACGAAGACTTTCTGGTGGTCCAAGGGTTGAACAGTTAAAGAGAGAACAGAAGTCATGTGACCCAGTCAAATTATAGATAGCAAAGGTAGGGGAGAAAGGGGGACATTGTTTGTGTAAAGGTCATCTCAGGTTTTTCAGTTTCACTGTTCCACATAAACTTCAAAAGGTTGGAACTGTATCTCTGTGAATACCCTGTGAGGGTGCTTCTCTGAGTACAAGTAACAGGATAAGAATATTCCTGGGTGTTGTGACTGGGGAACCTCAACGGAGAACATCGTATTACCTGTTTTCCAGGGTTATCAATAAAATCGCACAAACCCACTGACCTAGAATGATTTCAATACCCCAGATAGCCTACCTTTTCATTTATCTCTGCTGAGAGTGGAGGGGATGAGAATGAAGAGAAGAAGAAAAGATATAAAAATAAGGAAGAAAAATGGAAGGAAAGGGAGGCTACAATATTTACTTTGACCAGTGGCATGTGGACCAGTCAAAATCAGACCTGTCGTGTGGGTGAGCAGGGTGTTCGTGGGTTGATAAGAGAGGTGGAGAAGGATACATTAAATCCGAATGGACATTATGCAGACATCTTATTATATTCACCAACTAAATTCTGGTTGAATCACTTTCTGTGCAGATGGTGACTGTCCATCTTGGTTTCTAGAGCTCTCTTGATTTCAAGAAATTATATTTACTTCCACAATACACAATACATGCTATCAGATAATTTTCCCTTATCAGGATTTTTATATAACAGAATTCTCACATTGTCTGTCAAACCATGCAATTGGGGAAGGGAGTTACTCTACCCTATGATTTTTCAAGTTTCTGTGTAACCCATTGAGACACTTACTCATATAGAAATATTATGTACTTTCTTCTAACCCACAAATTTCTTACTATAAGTATTTTCAGAAAAAAATAACTCTTATAACTTCATGTATTGGAAATATCTCTCATAACCCCCTGCACTGTTGGCAAGCACAGTTTTGGACAGACTACTGTGCAGTCTCCCTGGGCCACTGTGGGTGGAGTCTCTAGTCCCTGGAGTGACAGGGTTCAGGGGTGATTGGTGCTCAGTGACTCTGGAGGAACGTGGTGACTGTAACAACACAACCTCTCTGACCCGAGACTCTACACTCCTCAGAGTAGGGGTGAAAGCACATCAGCAACAGACAAGGAGTCATGAAGAGATCTTGGGGAGCTCTGCTGAGGCTCCTGTGGGTGCAAGTTTGCTGTGAGTGGGAGTGTCCCAGACGGAGGCTGGGGAGGTTCCCAACCCACAGTGGCGGGGTAGCTGACCCGGAGCTCCTGTGGAGTCTACCCCCTCAGCAGGTGTTTCTGGGGGTATTTTATGGGTCTGAAGACTGCATTAGTGGTTCCTAGTGACTTCATTTGTGTTTGTTTTGTCTTTCCAAGCAGGGGTGAGAGGGATGGAGGTGGAGCAGAGACCTCCAGCCCTGAGCGTCCAGGAGGGAGCCAGCTCTACCCTGAGCTGCAACTTTTCCAGCTCAGTGAACAATGTGCAGTGGTTCCGACAGAACCCTGGGGGCGGCGGCCTCACGAGGCTGTTTTACATCGCGTCAGGGACGAAGCAGGACGGGAGGTTAGAAGGCACACTGAACAGTAAGGAGCGGCACAGCAGCCTGCACATCAGGGCCTCCCGGCAGGAAGACTCAGCCACCTACCTGTGTGCGGTGGAGGCACAGTGCTCCCTGCTGCCCTGCAGCCCGTCCCCAAACTGCAGCTGGGCGCGCAGCCCCGACTTCTCACTGGGCAGGCATTTATTTGCCTCCAGAGGATCTTTTGCACATTTTCATATTTATGTTACAGCACTTTCCCCCCCTAAAAGTAGACCCATCTGGACTATCATTTCACATTTGCTTTTCTTACTCCTTTTCTTCTCAGAAAACCCTTTCCAGGTAAAAAGCTCTATCATGGAACCATGGAGAAGCCAGCATCCAATGCTCTGGTAAAATGTGTCTCCTGGCAGCTAGCATATAAATTATATGCCAATTACTCAGCTGGAAGCGACTTGAAAACATATATGGTCATCACTCCACAGAAAAAGATGATCAAGTTTTTCAGTGTCCTGTAGATGGTTCTTTTTCAAAGAAAATTCAACAGGGCATGTGTAATGTTTTTTAAAGTTTGGATTCAGCCTTTTCAGTCCTGGAAATATAAATACAATAAAATAATTTTATTTAAGTCCAACCACTTACTTACCTTATTATAATTATTTTCTATTTCAGTAAGATAATGCCCTTTAATAAGTACTTTTATTTTATGCACAAATAAAGTGAAGATTTTAAAGCTAAAGTAATTTGGGGGCGCCTGGGTGGCTTAGTCGGTTAAGCCTCCGACTTCGGCTCATGTCATGATCTCGCAGTTCTTGGGTTCGAGCCCCGCGTCAGGCTTTGTGCTGACCATTTGCTCAGAACCTGGAGCCTGTTTCTGATTCTGTGTCTTCCTCTCTCTCTGACCATCCCCTGTCACGCTCTGTGTGTCTCTCTCAAAAATAAATAAACGTAAAAAAAATTTAAAGGTAAAATGATTTGGTTGAGCTCATATTATTCCTAGATTAGTGCATCTGAGGTGACGTGAGAGCTTGTCCCCTAGCCACCTGATGTAGAAGAGTTTTTAGAATCACAAAATAATTTATTATTATTATTTTTTTAATTTTTGAGAGAGAGAGACAAAGTGTGAGCTGGGGGAGGAGCAGAGAGAGAGGAATACACAGGATCCGAAGCAGGGTGTAGGCTCTGAGCTGTCATCACAGTGCCCGCTGTGGAGCTTGAACTCACAAACCACGAGATCGTGACCTGAGCCAAAGTCAGACGGTTAGCCAACTGAGCCATTCAGGCACCCCACAATATGATTTCTATTGATTAATTTTTACAATGTGTTTATATATATCACTTACAAAAGTATTCGATTAAGTCATTTCTAAATACCTTCTTGTGTGGAAGAACTCATGGAAAGTTTTCTTCTGTTCCATTAAACCCATTGCTTTTCCTTGTGTTTTGAATGAATCTATTACTCATGATTTTGGAACATCATTCACCATTAGGGAAATGGAGT
>PJEM01021920.1:0-10296 GCA_004023845.1 Helogale parvula | reverse complement strand
CAGCAAGAAGCAAGTGAACAAAGTCGAAATGAAATACAGACTTAATGAACAAGCCAGTGAGGGGATTTTGGAAGTGGAACAGAAATAGAACAAACTCCGCCAACCATTTTTCAGAAGAGGTCGGAATTGATCGCCCAAATCCCCAAGTTTTGGGTAACAACCCTTGTCAACCATCCACAAGGGTCTGCACTGCTTGGGGAGGAGGAGGAGGAGGAGGCGCTGCATTATTTGACAAGGGCGGACGGGACAGAATCTGAAGATATTAAACCAGGTTACAGAATACTTTTTTTTTTTTTGATGAAAACCCTTACTTAGAAAATAAAGTTCTCTCCAAAGAATTTCATCTGAATGAGCGCGGCGATCCATCTTCAAAGTCCACTGAAATCAGATGGAAATCGGGAAAGGATTTGAGGAAACGTTCAAGTCGAAGGCAGCATAAAGGCAGCCGGAAGAGACAGCCCGAGGACCAGAGAGCTTTTCCACCTGGTTTCCTGACCCTTCTGATGCGGGGGCAGAGGAGTTAGCAGAGGTCATCAGAGATGATGCTTGGCCAAATCCACTGCAGTCCTACTTGGCTCCGGATACGGATGATGAAGGGAGGGTATTTTCATTGTAGTTGAAATTGTAGTTGAAAACAAGCTTCCAGGTGTTTGGTGAACATTTTATCAACTATTTCAAACAAATATTTACCAAATATTTCAAACATTCATATCAAATATTTACCCAATATTTTAAACCTGTTTATCAAACATTTGGCATGCCTACTTGAATTAAAGCCCCTTACTCGATTAAATTTATTGTTTTACTGCCCTGATGGGCCAGTGCCCATACTCCTATCTTCACTCATTCCTCAAATGTGACAGATGAGGCAGTGCTGGGGCCAGGTCAACGCAAACCCCTGTCCCAGGGCAGAAAAGTGGCACAAGTAGTTGCCAGTGTTCAGACAATGGTCCATTCAATCACATTTGCATACGCACAGCCACAGTGTTTTGGAAAACTGCTAAGTTGCTAGCATTTGATTCTCTTTTTGAAAAGGAGAGAGATAAAACCCTTGTCTTTCTCTTAAATTGTGGATGGTCTGGGATCAAATAAATCAAACAAAGAACATGAGGAGAAACTACAAATCAATGTAGCAACAACTGATAAATGATAGAATGAAAATTCATGAGGATCATAAATTTTTAGAATGAGAGAATAGATGGTCCAGTTGCTTTATTTTCCAGCAAAGCCACCTGAGACCCAGAAAGGGTGCACATGTGACAGTCAGGACTCAAACTCCGAGAGATACATAAACATGCAGTGAAGTGGAGGAATCAGTTATTTTAACAGATAGTGTCACCAGCTAGACCCCAATATCGGCCCTTTACTGCCTCCCTGATACACCCACTGACCTTTGTCCTACATTTTCCTTCTGCTCTTTGTTCTAGTTTATCTCTTAATTCAAGCAAAAGACCCAAAGGGCATAACATCCGGTGGTGGAAACTGAAACTACTCCTCAAACAATAACAATGGCCCATATGAAGATGTCTGGCTGCCCAGACCACCAGACCAGTTAGAACTCAACCCCCTGACTCCTGCCTGTGCAGATGGACCAGGGAGAGACCCACAGGTCCCTTTACCTCATTATGATACTAAATTATTCACCTAAGGAGGCCCCTCAGCCTCATTTACGTAACATACCATGTACAGATAGGCATGTTTCCCTCAGGTGCATGTGTGACCTATGCCCACCTCTACATAAGATGACAAGGTTTCCCTACCGAAATATTTATCCAAATTCTAAATCAAAGGAACCCATTCACCCTCTCTGAGGGAGTCAGAGCTTTGGAAGCCATTCCCTTTGATCTCTTTATTTGCTGCAAATAGAGCGTTCTTTATGGGACAGCTCAACCTCATGTAATTTCTATTTGTGACTCACCCATGAGCAAACTCTTGTTAGTTTGGTTACAGTAACACCGAGAAAGTTTGTGGGTAACAGTGAGACCTGAATGCATGGTCTACAGGAGGGGGCAGGACGAAGTAGCAACAGGAATTTCAAAAATAAAACTTTAATTTTAGAATACTTTTAGATTTGCAAACGAATTGGGAGGATAGTGCAAAAAGTTCCCATATACCACACACCCAGCTTTTCCTCTATTACCAACATCCTACATTTGTATTGTGCATTTGTCACCACTAATGAGCCAGTATTGATCCATTATTATTAAAGTCCACACTTTACTCAGATTTCTTTGGTTTTGTGTAAAGAAATTCAAGTGAGTAAACTCTAAAGATCTTATTGGCTTTATTCAGTGATTTAAGAATCAGGCAGTGTCCCACCTTGAAGACAAAAAAGGAGAATGGAAGAGCTGAGCAAAATGGAGACTATTCTAGACTGAAGGGGGCAGGGACAAGGAGAGAGATTACGTCATCTTTCTTTGGGGGACAGAAATGGTCTGTCAGGTGGATTACCTCACTAGTGCTGATCAATGATTCCAGACTGACTGGTTACAGGTTACATTCCTGACAAAGGTTGAAACTGCCATTAGGTCAGGTATTAAGTCTTGGTTTGCTGATTTGGGGTTTAGCACAAGTGATTCCATTTGGGGCCTGTTGTATCTGTTTTCTAATAACAGTTTTTATCTATTATAATTTTTCTGTTTAGGATCCTATCCAGGAAACGAACATTCCATTTGGTCATCATGTCTCCTTAGGTTCCTTGGCTGTGAAAATTTCTCAGAGTTATGGGCTTTTGCTGATCTTAACAGTTTCGGGGGATACTGATCAGGTATTCTGTAGAATGTCCCTCTCGGGGTTTCTCTGACATATTTGTCATGAGTAGACTTGGGTTACGTGTTGGGTGGGGAGGGAAGACCACAGACACAGTCTCATCACATCATAACAAGGCAGCGTGCTGTCAACATGACTTCTCATTGTTGATGTTGACTTTGATCAGCTCGCTGAGGTCCTGTTTGTCAGGGTTCTCTGCTATTTCCTCCTGGATACACTGTATTCTTTTAAAGAAGTCACCATGGGCAGCCCACAATTAAGGAGTGGAAAGTGATGCTCCACCTTCACCTACATAAATTGTTTGGAATTCTGCATGGGAGAGCTGTCTATTCTTTCTCATTTATTTTTCAATTGTTTAATTTTTGTTTTGTTTTGTTTTGTTTTGTTTTGAGAGGGAGAGAACAAGCAATAGTGGGGCAAGGGCAGAGGGAGAGAGAGAATCTCAAGCAGACACCATGCCCAGCGCTGAGCCCAACTTGGGGCTCGATCTTATGACCATGGGATCATAATCTGAGCCATAAGCAAAAGTCAGTCACTTGGGGCGCCTGTGTGGGTCAGTTGGTTAAGCAGCCGACTTTGGCTCAGGTCATGTTCTCACAGTTTGTGAGTTCAAGCCCCACATCGGGGACTCTGCTGTCAGCACAGAGCCTGCTTAGGATCCTCTGTCTCCTTCTCTATCTGCCCCTACCCTGCTTGGCCCTCTCTCAATCTCTCTCAAAAATAAATAAGCATTAAAAAAAGTCAGACATTTAACTGACTGAGCCACCGGGTGCCCTCAATTGTTTATTAATATTGGTTTAGATGCATGGATTTTATACTTTTTAAATATAAAACTTTATTTGCTTTGTTTCTCAAATTGTTCCAGTGTCAGCCATGGGAGTTCTTTCACTTAGCTATTGCATCCTTTAAACTGGTACTAGAAACCAAGATGTGGGTGCTAGGTGTGCTTCTTGCTACTGGGCTGTTGTTGCCTCCAGGTGACAGAACAAGGACATGTGTGTTTGCTACTCTCCAGAAATATTTCAGAAATATTTGTACCTATATTAAACTAATAAGGAGTTCATACTGGTGTCTCAGACTCTAATCATTATTATATGAATCATTGTAGCTTTTCCCTTTTTGTTCTCTGTGACCTTCTACTCAATAGTGAGAGACCTGTTTACCCCCATATATCATCCATTTACTAAATTGTTGCATGTAAGTGTAGTGGTTTCAGAATTGTGAACCCCTACCCCTTGCAAGGAATTTTGAGGTAGAGTAGAGCAACTAGAGAAAGAAGAGAAGGTTGAGGAAGATCCAAAGGGGCACCAATATGATGGAAGTTGTAAGTGGGCAGTAAGGGACCCGGGAAAAGGTTCTGGTGACAGAAGGCCACATTTACAAGAGCAAAACGTTCTCCCACAAATGTGGAGAGATGTACGACCTCACTTATAAATAGAGATATGCGGAGTTAAACAATAAGGCCATTGTTATTGACCATGTGGGGAAAACTCAAAAGCATGATGATATCCCAGTATTGTCCGGTGACGTGAGGGTGCTGTTGGGGAGGTTGGGAACGGGTCATCTGGGTGTGCTGTTGCTTATGGTTTCCGGGCTCTTTGACCCGTCAGTTTCACAGTCATCTGCTTTACTGCAGTGTGTGTAATAGCAACAAACTGGAACTAAATGTCCGGAGACTGGTGAAAAGCCTGGCACCACGTAAATGCTCACGAAACGTTTATTGAATGAACGAGTCCATATGTGAATCTATAAGATGAAGCCTATACAGCAGCTTATACACACACACACACACACACACACACACACACACCTGTATACATGGATATAAAGAGGGCCAAGATAAAAATGATGAGTGAAAAAGAGCAAGTCAGAAGGTAATCTTATTTATTATAGGAGCCCATTTTTGGAAATAATGTTTGTATATGCATCACAAATTTCTGGAAGGAAACATAAACAATTCTGGCTATTTCTGGAGAGTAGAAACGGTAGAGGAGAAAGCGATAAAGGGATATTTACCTTTGCCTTCATTGTTTGAAGTTTTAAATCAGGAGTGTTTATTATCTTGACAATAAAAAGAACAAATGACCCCAATTCTATGTCACTTCCTTTGTGTTTCTACGGCGCTTTCTTTTGCTGTTGAAACTGTTTAGGTGAAGGTTCAACATAGAACAAAGAGGTCCGTTATTCAATTTTAAGTGGTGTTTCTAGGATGTAAATGTCCTCCGTAACCCCACACCTTCGTGGGACTTTGCCACTCACTTAACTGCTTTGTGTGTATTTATTTTAGGGAAACCAAGGAACAAGTATTAAGCTATTCAACACAGCAAAGAGGACACACCAGAGGAAGTGGGTATAAGAGAGAATGAGGATCCAACGGTGCTAGGAACTTGTAATGAGGTGACGGGAAGAAATGTTGGCTTCGGGGGAATGCTGAGACGTGTAAGAAGCGTCCAGATTCTGTGTATCAGCCATGCTAAATGGGATCTTGATTGAGGCTATATTTTATTTACAGCAGAAAGAAAGGAAGAGCCCAGTTAAATTTAAAAATAATACACATCTCTCTCTGTATCTTTATGTCTCTCTCCATGTGTGTCTCTTTGTGTGTGTGTCTCTGTCGCTGTCTCTGACTAGCTAACACACACACACACACACACAGGTACACACTCACAATCACGCTACACAGACACACACATAACCACCCTAAGACTCATGCACGTACAAGCACGCCTCATACGAGGAATCCATTTTCACGCTCACGCTGCAGAAACAAGGACATAGCTTTTCACCTGGGAAACTCTCTTTCCCCCATTCTCTAGCCTCAGTCCTACTAGGAACCTGGAAGGAGGGTAGCTCTCCGGACTGAAGACAGCAAGAACGCCCCGCCTACTTTACCATCTAAAGTTTTCTACAGCAAGAGACTGATCTGCAGTACGTACCACTCTCATGATCACCGCAACTCTCCTGAATGGAAAGAAAACAACACACTATCAGGGAGAGATCATGATGTACCCTGTTGGCACCGCTCTTTAGTTCTCCTGGGGACTTGAGGAAACACGCTGGGACACAGTGGTTGCATCACAGGCCCCAAAAGCAAATTAATGGGATGCCTGTCAGAAAAATATATCTCCTGGGGAATGTGTCTCGCAAGTTCAGTTAGGATGGCGACTACCAAATACTTCACCCAGGTAGGGAAAAATTCTGCTGAGGAAAAGGATCCTACCACACCGTTTATAGGCAGGGTTGGCATTGCTAGGGTAAATGTCCTCCCCACCCAGGTAGCGGTTGGCAAGACACAGCCACTCCCCCGTCTCCCAGCAAGGAGATTAACGGTATCATCTAAAATGTACATTGTCATATTTATACCCGAATTGTTTGGGAAAGACACTAAGAAAGCAATTTGTGGGGCACCTGAGTGGCTCAGTCGGTTAAGCGTCCGGCTTTGCCACAGGTCATGGTCTCACGGTTCATGGGTTCGGACCCCGTGTCGGGCTCTGTGCTGGCAGCTAGCTCAGAGCCTGGGGCCTGTTTCAGATTCTGTGTCTCCCTCTCTCTCTGACCCTCCCCTGCTCTCGCTGTCTCTCTCTGTCTCTCAAAATTAAATTAAAGAACTTCAAAAAAATTTTTAGGAAAGCAATTTGTGTTTCTCAGGCAAAGACTGAAAAGCTCACCTCAGTGTTTGCCCAACCTCCTGCAACATCGGGTTATCTAGAAGGACACAGAATAGATGTCAGTACATTGGCGGTGCTGCTCAAGAATAACTCAGGGAGGGGCACCTGGGTGATTCAGACAGTTAAGCGTCTGGCTTCAGCTCAGGTCAGGATCTCACAGTTCGTGGGTTCGAGCCCTGCTTCGGGCTCTGTGCTGACAGCTAGCTCAGAGCCTGGAGCCTGTGTTCAGATCCTGTGACTCCTCTCTCTGACCCTCCCCTGCTCTCTCTCTCTCTCTCTCTCTCAAAAATACATTAAAAAAAAAAAAGAATAGCTCAGGGACTGTTGGGTGATGTGAACATGGGCCAGAGCATATGGAGGCTTTTAGGATTCCACCTGCATGGGCTGAATGTTACTGCTGGGTCACCTCAGCAACAGTCCTAAAAGTGTGTCGTGTGAGGAGTGTTTTTGAAAAGGTAGACATTGGCCACTCTACTGTGTCAGTGGGACATATCTCCTGGGGAAACACGTCTCCTTCTCTCTCTCTGTGTGTGTCTCTCTAAACCTGTGTGTCTCTTTCTCTGTGTGCGTGTCTCTACCTCTGTCTCTGACTCGATCAAACACACACATACACACTCACAATCAAGCTACACACACACAAAACCACCCCACGACTCATATACACACAAGCACGTAGCACAGGAGGAATATGTTTTCTTCCTCATACTGTAGAAACAGGGACATAGTTTTGCACCTGGGAAGCTGTCTTTCCTGCAACCTCAAGCCTCAGTCCTACAGGAATCTGGAATCAGGGTAGCTCTCCCCAGACTGAAGACAGCATGAATGCCCCGCCTACCTTACCATCTACAATTTTCTACAGGAAGAGACTGGTTCTGCAGTATGTACTCTGAGCAGGATCCTGCCAATCACCTGAACGTAAAGAAAACAACACACCATCAGAGTGAGATCATGATATACTTTGTTTCCCCCGCTCTTCAGTTCTCCTGGTGAATTTAGAAAACAAAATGGGACACACGGGGTGAATCACAGGCCCCAAAAGCAAATAATGGGACGCCTGTCAAAAAATATTCTACCTGGGAAATGTATCTCTCAAGTTCAGTTAGAATATCGACCACTAAATACTTCACCCAAGTAGGGAAAATTACTTTTGTTTTTGTTTTTGGTTTTTGGTTTTTGACTTTTTAACTTCATTTTTATTAACCATAAGACATACTTTAATTAACTAGGACAAAGCATGTGGAACCAAATGTAAAACTTGATTCTGCGTTGACTATGTACACCCTGATATTGAGAAGCAAAATGAACATTTTCTTTTTAAAAATGCATCCAAGATTTGATCCCTCTAAGATAGGAGTCCAAGTCAGTAATTTGTTCTCCTTTAAGTCAAGTAAGACTTTTCTTTCCATTAATATGCAGTAACGTCTAGTGATTTCTTCTATCAATGAATTTACCAAAAGGTACTCATTGTACGTTTTGGGATACCAAGACTTGGAAAAAAAGGACTCAAATTGATAGCCAATGTAGTTCTTGTTTTGAGAGGCAAGTGATACTATTTTCTTCTCTTTACTCAGGATCTGCATCTCTTTATTCCGTCCACTGCTCATCACCTAACCCACTAGAACAATACAAAATTTCTGATGAGGAAAAGGATCCTACCACACCATTTATAGGCAGGTTTGGCATGCCAGTGTATGTCCTGTAGACTCAGGTAGCAGTTGGCAAGACACAGCCAATCACCCGTCTCCCTAAGCAAGGATATAAACGGTATCGTCTTGCAATGTACATTGTCATACTGACAACCAAAAAGTTTTCAAAAGACACTAAGAAAGCACCTTGTCTCCCTCAGGCAAAGACAGACAAGCTCACCTCAATGATGGACTGGTAGCACCTTGTGGGACCTGATGTTAGTAAGTTTAATGCACCAATCATAGGACATAGGGTAGCAGAAGCGATAAAAGAAAAAAGATAGAAAAGAAAAAGAAACAAAACAAGATCCATCTATTTGCTGTCTATAAGAGACTTGTTTTTGGCCTGAAGACACCTCCAGATTCAACGTGAGCGGATGGAGAAATATCTATCATACTACTGAAAGTCAACAGAAAGCTGGAGTAGCATACTTATAACACAGAAACTGGACTATCAAGTGAAGACGGTAACAAGAGATGAAGAAGGGTATTATATAATAATTACACGGCCTATGCATCAGGAAGAGCTAACAATGATAAATGTCTACACACCGAATTTGGCAGCACCCAAATACATTACACACGTTATCACAAACAGAAACAATCTTTCCGATACGAATGTGCTCGTTGTAGGAGATTTGAATACTCCACTTACAGCAATGGATAGATCCACCGGACTGAAAATCACCCAAGAAACAGTGGACCTGAACAGCACATTGGACCAGATGGACTTGACAGCTATGTTTAGAACACTACACTCGGAAGCTATGAAATTCACCTTCTTCTCGAGTGCCCATGGTATATTCTCCAAGATACATCACATGCTGGGTCATAAAGCAGCCCTCAATAAATATAAAAGAATTGGAATCATGCCATGCACACTTTCAGATCACAATGCTATGAATCTTGAAATCCATCACAGGACAAAGACTGGAAAACCTACAAAACGATGCAGGTTAAAGAACACCCTACGAAAGAGCGAATGGGCCAATCAGGCAATTGGAGAAGAAAGTTGAAAATCTATGGAAACCAATGGCAATGAAAACACAACAATCCAAACTCTCTGGGATGCAGCAAAGGCCGTCCTAGGGGAAAGTCTATTGCAACCCAGGCCTATTTCAAGAAGCTGGAAAGAGCGGACATTCAAACATCGAACAACACTGAGAAACCGCTAGCCAGGCTTCTCAAAGAGAAAAGAGAGCACCCAAATACACAAAACCACCAATGGAAAAATGGATTTACTGCAACCAATCCGTCAGAAGTACAGGCAATTAATGATCAGGGAATACTATGAAACTTTGATGCCCACAAACTGGACAACCTAGAAGAAACGGACCAATTCCTAGAGGCACACACACTTCCGAAATTCAAACAAGAAGAGAGAGAGCATCTGAACAGACCCATAGCTAGTAAAGAAATGGAATCAGTTATCAAAAATCTCCCCACAAATAAGAGCCCTGGGCGCCTGATGGCTTCCCTGGGGAGTTCTACCAGACATTTACAGCAGAGTCAATATCCATTCTTCTCAAGCTATTCCAAAACAAGAGAAATGGGAGGAAAACCTCTGGCCTCATTCTACAAAGCCAGCATCACTTGGATTCCCAAACGAGACAGAGACCCAGCGAGAAAAGAGAACTACAGGCCAATATCCCTGACGAATATGGATGCAGACATCCTCCACAAGACACTAGCAATTTGAATTCAACAGCATAGGGTAAGAATGATTCACCATAATCAAGTGGGATTCATTCCTGGGTTGCAGGGCTGGTTCAACCTTTGCCAATCAATCAATGGGACACCTCACATGAACAAAAGAAAAGATAAGAGACATGTGATCCTCTCAATAGATTCAGAAAAAAGCATTTGACGCAATCCACCATCCTTTCTGAAGAAGAACCCTCGAAAAAATCGGGAGAGAAGCCACTTACTTAAACATCATAAATGCCATTGGTGAAAAAACCCACAGCTAATATCATCCTCAATGGGGAACAACTGAGAGCTTTCCCCCTGAGATCAAGAACACGCCAGGGATGTCCACTCTCACCACTGGTGTGGAACATGGTGCTGGAAGTCCTAGCATCAGTCATCACACAACAAAACGAAATAAAAGGCATCAGAATTGGCAAAGATGAGCTCAAACTGTCACTCTTCGCAGATGACATGATACTCTCTCT
>PJEM01021919.1:0-10301 GCA_004023845.1 Helogale parvula | reverse complement strand
AAAAAAAAAAAAAAAAAAAAAAAAGAGGAAACTGAAACCTAGCAAAGTGCCACAGATCACCAAAGCCAGTAGGTCAGGTCTTTCTGACTTCAAAGCCCATGCTGTTCCTATTATGCTGCTGACATAAAAAAGAGAGAAGGAAGAAGGAGGAGGAAAAAAGGGAACGAAGGGCAAAAGGGAAGGAGAGCAGATTTTTTCTCACTGATTTTAGGTAATTACAGTAGATTTTTTTATTAAAGAAAATGTTTAGCCTTCAGAACCTTTAGAACAGGGTCAGGTGTGGAACACGAATGAAGTGGGCCAAGCAAGGACCAGAGCCAACTACAGAGCACATGCCCTGTCTGTAGGGGGTAAAGGGCTGCAGATAGTGAACTGTGGTTCCCTGAAGTGTCTCCGGGGTCCAAGACCTGCCTCGTAATAATATATATTGAATGAATTAGTTCAGTAATATGCTGAAAGATTTGTGTGATGCTAGGCAACTTTACACTTGATCTTAGCCAAAAGGCCGAGAAGCAATGCTAGGCAACTTTAATTTTATAAACCAAATTAACCCAATAAATGCCTACTACATACCTAGCTTTGTACCACATATTAGGGGCTTATAATGTAATCAATATGGGAAAATGAATCTAGGGTATGGACAGCCACACTAGGAGTAAAGTAGGAATCAGTGCTTATCTCTGTTTTCCAGAAGGCTATCCTGAGATCTCATAAGTTCATATCTGCCTTGAGAATCTAGAATTACCCATCTAATGTTGGTATTTCAACTACTTTTGTAAATTAAACAGTCCTATCAGTTCTACATTTGTGCCAAAATATGTCAGATCCACCCACTTCCTTTCACCTCTGCTACTATCACGCCGGTCCAGTCTACCACCATCTCTCAGATGGACTCCTGCAGTAGTCTTCTAGCTCCTCCTGTCTTCCTTTTTTGCTCCTGTCTTAAATCTCCCGTTGAACTGATGAAATCCAACAAGGCCCTTACGAGGTGATCCCCACCCAGGCCCTCTGACCTCACCATTGTTACTTCCGCTTGCCTCCAGTCACATTGGTTCTTTATTTACTGACCACTTAAGAAAGCTTGAGTGGTTTCTTAAGCCAGTTTCTACCTTAGGACATTCATGCTTGGTTGTTTCCTTTGCCTACAACCCTCCACAGAGCCAATTCTTTTGTAGCATTCAGGTTACATTTCTCACGTCACCCCATCAGAGAGGCCTTCCTTGACTACAATCTAAAAACCAGCATCCACAATCCTTATCATATAATCTTGTTTTATTGTCTTTAAAGCACTAAGTGCTACCTATGGTTTTCCTGCTTGTGTATCTAATTGCTGATGGTCTGTCTGCCCCTATCTAGAGTCTAGCCTCCATGAGAGGAATTTCACTCTACACTGCTTGGAGGAGTGCAACAGGTGTTCAGTAAACACTTGTTGACTGACTAACTAAATGAATGTCTATTAATATAAATCTCAAGATCAATGAAAGAAATGCTGTCTTGCTATAATCCCCAATATTTTTGGAATTGTAACTGGCAATTTAGCTAATTTTATCATATCAGGAGAACAACTCAAGAGAGCTATAGGACAAGTATTTATTTTTACCTTAAGAGAATTAAAAGTAATTTTGTGTCAAAATAAATAGAGGTATGGGGGTATCCGAATGTAAGAATACAGATTAATTACTATAAAAAATCAAAGACCTTGCCGCCTCATTTATTCATAGGTAGCAAAAAGTCTTTACTTCTTCAAAACGGGGAGCTACCAATTTCATTATGAAATAAAGCACTTAAGAACCTGTGCATCACCCTGATGCTGAGTCAGGAGACAAGTCTGAAATATAAGACATATTGGCTATTGTGAATCAGTGAGATATTGTAGGTAGGATTTTTTCCATAGAGGTTATAAAAGCATTGCTTAATAGATCAGAGCATTCCTATAGAGATGGTTTAATGGTCAAGAAGACACGGTATATTTGACTCGTTTGTTCCCTTACAATACTACCCCTATGAATTCGGATCTTTCTTTTTCTGGATATGTTATCACTTTTTTTGCCAAAGCAATATGATGACATGATTAAAAAATGTGAAAACAAGTAACTTATAATTCTACCCAATCATCACACCTAATATCATTTCTGTATTTTTCTTTCCAGTCTTTTCCTTATAGAATATATTTTTCCTTGGATGTCATTCCTAGTGAATAAACCATTTGGTATCCTGCTTTTCTCCCTGTATTATACTGTTAAATATTTTCCTCACTGTTACATAAAAAAAATTCTACAAATTAATTAATTTTTATTCTGAGCCTCTAGGCTGTTTCCATTTTTTCTCTATGACAAATAATGCTGCAGCAAACACCTATGTGAAAGGTATTATTTCCTTCTTCTGGGTTATTGCCTTAGAATACAGATCAGAAAGAAGAGGATTACAAAGCCAAAAGGCATGATTTTTTTTTATGGTTCTTGTTTTATATGACTGTTACCTTTAATATGACACTTCTTTGGTCTGGTGAAACTCCCTGAACAGAGTGAACACCCAAACATGGCAGGACAAACCCCTTATGCCTAAAATGTAGAACAAATTAAGAGAGCAGGAATATTAAACTAGTAAACAAGGTTACTCTAAAGAACAAGTATGAAATAAGTTTTTAGGGCTCCATCAATGTGACTTTTTTCTTCTCATTCTCTTTCAAAATGGATGATCTTTGATATTATAAACATGACATCATAACTGCACCCTTATTAGCAACTTTTAAAATCCTTAATGAGAAGTAGCACCTTTCTGAAAGCTGCATAATGTTTTCAAATTCTCCTGAATGTTCAGCAATCACCACAAGAGCCATAACATTGGCCTGAAACAAAAATGAATCGAATAGTTAGAATTTCAAACAATATACATTTAATATAACTGAAGATAAATTTAAAGTCTTCTGTACTTTTAGTTATTCTTACTGACTCACACACCATAAATATTATCAGGATGGCTATCACTGGGCACTTACTATGTTCCAGGCTCTATGTTCAGTGAATATAAATATCACCTCACTTAATCTACACAACCCTATGAGGTAGGCACTACTGTAATCCACTATATAGATCAGGAGAGACTTTTGGATGGAGTCAAATAACTTGCTAAAGATCATTAGGCCTGTGTCATTCCAAACTTCTAAGCAAGCTCCATAGTGAATGATTGCTGTGTATGTAAAGCATTGGCAACCATTTTTGGCTAACACTTTTAGGAAAGACTACAAAGTGGTAGTTACAATGAATTTCATAAACACTTCCAAAAATTAGCCATTTTTTTCTGAAACAAAGTAAAAATGTCTCAGATAACTTCTGTAATTTCTCCAAGATCTCCAGAGTTAACTTCAGAACTGACAGACGGACCAGTCTGTTCCATATAAATGGTAAGCACTGTCGCTGCAGGAACATGTTTTGGATCCAGACTATCTTCTCTGTATCACATCACTAGCAGTGTGTCTTTCGACAGTTTAATCTCTAGGTCTGAGTTTTCTCATCTAACAAATGGGTAATAGTTGGCTATAAAATAGTAGCTTCTTCCTAAGGATGTTGTGAAACACTAAATGAGCTAATGTAAGAAAGGGTTTAGCTTAGGGCCTGCCATATAGTAAACAGTTAATGTTACTTATAACAACAAAGCAACATAAGGAGAGTATATCTAAATTTCAAGCTGTTCTAAAATTAATAGGAAAATAAAAGGCAATGATTGATGTTGACTTACTTTCTTGGCTTTCTCCAAAACATCATCCAAATCCTAAAACAAGCATGAGAAATCACAATCATTTTAGATGAATAAGTAACTGCTCTGTGGCTGTATACATCAATGTGGTTAATGCACCATAAAGAATGACAAAAGGCAAGGAACAGTGTGACAAAATGTGAAGAGCAACAAGGATGCACCTTCGGTTTACTCTTCCTGTCTCTCCCTAAAATCTGGCTTCTGTTCCCACTTTACTAAAATAGAAACTGTTACTGTCAAATATAAAGGACACTTCCCTCCCTCCTCTTACTCCGCCCTCAGCATTAAGAACCCCTCATCTGTTCACTCCTTGTTTCCTGAAGTATTTCCCACTCTTGTTTTCTGCTATTCCACTCTCCTTCTGCAATCACTGCTCTCCACTAGCTGCTACTTTTCAGTCTCCTTAGCTGGCTCTCTCTTCTCTGCCAGATTTCAGGACTCCATCTTCTCCTCTCTATACACCTCAGGTGATCTCATCCACAGGTTTTCATATCATCATTACGCTAACAAGTCCCCAATTTTGATCTCCAGCCTATTCTCTCCTGAACCCAAGGCTGATATTTAAAAATGACTAGATGACATTTCCACTTGGAAGGATATTAGGCTTCAACATATGCCAAATGTAGCTTTTTCTGCTCTACAAACCTACTCTTTTTATCTGCCCTCCCAGCCTGTCTCCCCTCCTCCCGGTAAACAGCATCACCATCCTCCCTACAAAAGGATCCTCATGTCCTCTCTCTCTCCCACTCCACATCCAGTTCCTCAGCATGTGCCATAGATTCTATCTCTAAAGCACACACTGAGTCCATCTGCTTCTCTCAAACCCCCTTGTAACCACCATCATCTCCTGTTTACATACAGTAAAAGCCTCCAAAGGCTAGGATTGTCTAGCTTCCACTCTTGTTATTTTCCACACATCAGCAAAATGGTTTTTAAAATGGAAATCAGATCTTGTCACTCTCCCTTAAAAAAACAACAACAAAAAACCTTTACTGGATCCACATCGTCCTACTGACCTACTTCACCAGTCTTGTTTCAACACCTCTCTTTCTAGCTCATCAGGCTCCACCTAGCCTTTCTGTAGCCTGAATGTGCCAAATTCTACCTGTCTGGGGCCTGCAGCCTGCTTACTTTCTAGACTACTGTACACCCAGTTCCTTGCTTGGCCTACTCTTTGTCTTTGCAATTCCAACTTAAGTGTCCCCTCTTGAGAGGTTTTCCCCTAAAAGAGACTTCGCTCTTCCTTCTCTATCATCAGCCTCTGGTTTCCACTGGAGCAGATAAAACACTTTGCAACTCTGATTTTGTGTGTTCTGTTCTTTTGTTTGCTTCTCTCCCCCATTAAAACTGGAACACTTGGTGAGCGGGAAAGTGCTGAAAGCACACTTTTCCTGGGAAAACCGGGGGCTCTCCCAGGAGCTGCAGGGCGAGTGGGATAAACGGGACCAAGGGGAGGTAGGGGGAAAGCACTCCAGCAAACGAGAAGAACAAATAAAAGCCATGTGGAGACAGAGGGCTTAACGCTATTCAGGATCAGAAAGAAAAATCAAAATGACTGAGATTAAATACGGAGTCGGGAACAAGTCACGCCGGGCCATAAACCGGCCTGGGAGGATTTGAGGTTTGTCTTACGGGAGAAGAGCAGAGACAATCTGAACTGTAAGGAGGGCGGGCCTCCCAGCTCCCACGAGCAGGACCTGGCCCTTACATACGCTGTCAAAATCCGGGGCCGACAGATGGCAGTGACAGTCCACCAACCCTAGGCCCATCGCCCCCTCGCCGCCGCCAGTGCAGCAATCCACTGCTGCGCCGAACACAGGCCGGAACGCTGCGGCCGCGGCGGCTTGAGTTTCCGCCCGGACGCGCGCAGTTTCTCCCAGTGAGAACCCGCCCTTCCGCTCCCAGAGTTCCCGCCCGCGGTGCAAACTCGAAAGATGGCAGGTACTCCTGTGTTGGTGGTCCCTTCTCCTCCGAGGGACGTGGAGACAGTGGTCCGGGCGGACGACGGGGCCTCGGTCGCCGCCACCTCCCGAGAGGACTTCCGGGTGCGCTGCACCTCGAAGCGGGCCGTGACGGAAATGCTAAAACTGTGCGGCCGCGTTGTGGAAAAGCTCGGGGAAGCGCTGCCGGAGGAGAACCGGGAGCCTCCGCTGCGAGATGTGCAGTGGGTACGGGCCCAGCAACCATCTCTTGTCTTATGACCCCCTTAACCTAACACCCGTCTCCGGGCTCAGAAGGAGCCTACGCCGGGCTTCGCTAAGTTAACGGTGCCGCCCGCTCGCGTAGAAGCGGCCCGAGAAACGTGAGGGGAAGAAATAGATGCTAGTGTCAGCCGGGTATCATTAACCAATCAGACCGGAGCTGTCCAGTAGAAAAATACAAGGCGAGCTATGTCTATAACTTGAAATTAAAGGAAGAAAACAACAGGTGAAATTAATGATATGTTTTATTTAGCACGCTCCATCTGTATCTAAGATAACGTTTTAACTTGTAATAGTAAAAAGTGAACGAGACATTTCATACTCTTTTGTTAGTACTAAACTTCGAATCTGATGTCTTAAATGTAAAGCTCGTCTCCTTTCGGACTAGCCACATTTTAAGGTTTCAATAACCACCAGGTGGCAAGTGGCTCCCCTGTTGGACAGTGCAGACATAGACTCCAGGAGGAATTCTCCTGGGAAGGGTAATCCTGGAAGTCAGTCAGTCACCAAACTAGCGTTTGGTCTTTCCTTTGGCCTGTTTTAGAACTTCATGTAAAATCCGCGAAAACGTTTTCCCCACAAGTCTAAAGTAGATAAGGAAACGGTCTTGATTATAAATTTTACTGACCCTCATAACATTCCCCTTCCCTTCTTATATTTTGCAAAGCCCTGAAGAAGCTATTTATTTATTTGAGGAAAGACCCAACAGATTGAGGGATTGGTACCTGTCTTAAGGGAGCACACAATCTATCTGCAGGGAAAAAAAAGTTCAAAAACTCATTCAAGTAAAAATAAAGGTTAAAGGGAAGAAGGAAGGAACAGTGCCTGGGTAGTGATTCTGTATTGCAGTTTTGTGTAGAGTAATTTTGCTACTACCTTCTTGCAAGCAAGGGAAGAATAAAGACATACCTTAGGACATTTTTAGTACTTCTGGGGGAAGAGACTTTCATTGCATAATGATCTTAGAATTTGCCCCTTTCTAGGAAGAGCTAACACACTTAGAACACTTACTTTACTGTGGCTCCTGGGTGGCTCAGTCGGTTGAGTGTCTGACTTCTGCCCCAGGTCATGATCTCACAGTTCCTGGGTTCGAGCCCCGTGTCGGGCTCTGTGCTGACAGCTCAGAGCGTGGAGCCTGCTTCAGATTCTGTGTGTCTCTCTCTCTCTGACCCTCCCCTGCTCATGATCTGTCTCTGTCTCTCAAAAATAAATAAATGTGAAACAAAAATAAAAAAAAGAAAATTTACTTTACAGAAAAAAGGAGCTTGTTATTTAATGGATGATTAAGTGAATTAGAAGACAAAGATTTGAAGACTTAAACTACCAAGGAATTTACTTGTGTTTTATAGTAAGAACAGATAAAAGCCAGAGACTTTCATTATGCTGACATATCTATCCACATAATTTAATAATGGATATTCTAAAAAAAAAAAAAGTTGAATTAGGGCACCTGGGTAGCTGTCAGTCAAGTTTCTGACTCTATTTCTGCTTCCCTCACGATTGCTCCTGAGTTCCAACACCTCGTCGGGCTCTGTGTTGACACTGCAGAACCTGCATGGGATTCTCTCTCCCTCTCTGTCCCTTGCTTGCTCGTGCTCTCTCTAATAAACTTAAAAATTTTTGCGTTGATACGATTTTGCAATGAATATTACAGATAGTTTGTATTCTGAGATAATCTTTGAATGACCACATGTAAAGTAAAGGATTTTATTTTATAAAATCTTTAAAGTGTATTTACCTTAACCCATAATTATCAGTCATTATTTGATTTATGTTGATTTTTAGCTCTTATAAAATGAGTAAAATGCATTCTCATTGTAAAAAAAAAAAGCCAGCATAAAACAGAAGTCTGAATTCCTTCTCCCATCCCTCTTTCTTCCTGGTAGTAACTTAGTATTAGGGAGGGCTTGGATCATGTAATCCTTCTATGCCACCACCCCCCTTTTTTGGGTAACATTTGTTTATTTTTGAGAGAGAGAGAATCTGAAGTAGGCTTCACAGTTTGGGCACAGAGCCCATTAGGGGCTGGATCTCACAAGGGTGGGATCATGACCTGAGCCAGAATCAGGAGGCAGATGCTGAACCCACTGAGCCACCCAGGCACCCTAATCTATACCTTTTTTTAAAGGCTTTACATCTCTCTCTCCTTGTTTTAGTTTTTTGTTTTTTACGTTAATAGTGTCATGCTAATGTAGCAGTTTAGCTTTTCTTTTTTCTATCAAATCTGTCTTTGTTATTTGACAATGTTGTTTAGAGATATACTTCATTCTTTTTAAGTGTTGCTTGATATGGATATAGTATATTTAGCCATTTTCCAAATTGTGATTTAGGTTTTATTTTCCCCTCAACATTTCATAATTTCAAATGCTTTAATAAACATTTCTTTTTTTTTTTTACTTTCTTTTCAATGTTTTTATTTATTTTTGAGAGAGACACACACAGAATCCGAAGACAGCCTCCAGCCTCTGAGCTAGCTGTCAGCACAGAGCCCGACGCGAGGCTCAAACCCAAGAACTGGGGCTCGCATCCAAGAACCGTGAGATTATGACCTGAGCCGAAGTCCGACACTTAACCGACTGAGCCACCCAGACGCCCCTTTAATAAACATTTCTAATGCATTTTTTATGTTTTTATGGGAATAGTTCTTTAGGCTACGTTGCTAGAAGTGAAATTGTCAGGTAATAGGGAATGTGCATTTAAAATTGTAATGGAACTACCAAATTCCTTTAGTCCTTTAGTTTCTAATATACACATTTTTAACCTTATAAAAAAGTAGTATAGTGGACATCCATATATCCATCACCAAATTTAACAGTTACAAAAATTTTGTTATGCTTCCTGTTTTACTTATTTATTTTTTAAGTAGACTCCACACCCAAAGTGGGGCTTGAACTCAAACCCTGAGATCAGGAGTCACATGATCTATAGTCACATGAGCCAGCCAGGTGCCCCATTATCATTTATTTTATTTTTTATTATTAAAAAATTTTTTTTAAGTTTACTTTTTTATTTTGAGAGAGAGATATCAGGAGGGACAGAGAGAGAATCCCAAGCAGGCTCTGCACTGTCAGCTGAAGCTGAGCTCAAAACTCACAAACTGCAAGATCATGACCTGAGCGGAAATCAAGAGTCAACCTACTGAACCACCCAGGCTTCCATACACTTCCTATTTTATTTCATTTTGATTTATTTATTTTTTTCCATAATATTTTATTGTCAAATTGTTTTCCATATAACACCCAGTGCTCTTCCCCTTAAGTGGCCTCCCCCATCACCACCACCTCTTTTCCCCCCTCCCCTTCCCCTTCAACTCTCAGTTCATTTTCAGCCTTCAATAGTCTCTCAAGTTTTGCATCCCTCTCTCTCCCCAACTTTCTCTCCCTCCTCTGCTCCCCCTGGTTCTCCATTAGGTCTCTCCTGTTTTCCTGCTAGACCTATGAGTGCAAACATATGGTTTCTGTCCTTCTCTGCCTGGCTTACTTCGCTCAGCATGACACCCTCAAGGTCCATCCACTTTCCTACAAAAGGCCATATGTCATTCCCTCTCATTGCCATGTAGTACTCCATCGTGAATATATACCACATCTTGATCCATTCGTCAGGTGATGGACATTTGGGCTCCTTCCATGTTTGGGCTATTGTTGACATTGCTGCTATGAACATTGGGGTACATGTGCTCCTATGCATCAGCATTTCTGTCTCTCTTGGGTAAATCCCCAGCAATGCTATTGCTGGGTCATAAGGGAGTTCTATCGATAGTTTTTTGAGGAACCTCCACACTTTTCCAGAGCGGCTGCACCAGTTTACATTGCCACCAACAGTGTAAGAGGGTGCCCATCTCTCCACACGCTCTCCAACATCTATAGTCTCTTGCTTTGTTCATTTTAGCCACTCTGACTGGCGTGAGGTGGTATCTCAGTGTGGTTTTGATTTGTGTTTCCCTGATGATGAGTGATGTTGAGCATCGTTTTATGTGTCTGTAGGCCATCTGGATGTCCTCTTTGGAGAAGTGTCTGTTCATGTCTTCTGCCCGTTTCTTCACTGGATTATTTGTTTTGTGATTGTGAAGTTTGGTGAGTTCCTTGTACATTTTCGATATTAGCCCTTTATCTGATATGTCATTTGCGACTATCTTTTCCCATTCTTTCGGTTGCCTATTAGTTTTCTTGATTGTTTCCTTTGCCTTGCAGAAGCTTTTTATCTTGATGAAGTCCCAAGGGTTCAGTTTTGCTTTAATTTCCCTTGCCTTTGAGGATGTGTCGAGTAGGAGATTGCTGCGTTGGAGGTCTAGGAGGTTTTTTCCTACTTTCTCCTCGAGGGTTTTGATGGTTTCCTGTCTCACAT
>PJEM01021918.1:0-10302 GCA_004023845.1 Helogale parvula | reverse complement strand
ATTCCCCCTCCCCCTTCAGTCCATGGTTCATTTTCAGTATTCAGTAGTCTCCCTTGATCTGTGTCCCTCACTCTCCCCCGCTCTCTTTCCCCCTTCCTCTCCTCATGGTTCCCTGCCAGGTCTCTCCTGTTAGACCTATGAGTACAAACATATGGTATCTATCCTTCTCTGCCTGACTTATTTCGCTTAGCATGACACCCTCAAGGTCCATCCACCTTGATACAAATGGCCATATTTCATTCTTCCTCATTGCCATATAGTACTCCATTGTACATATATACCACTTCTTCTTGATCCATTCATCAGTTGATGGACATTTAGGCTCTTTCCATGATTTGGCTAGGATCGTGTTTAAAAGGCTGAGCCCCAAAGAAGTGAAAAGATAGCAGGAAGTTACCATAAACTCCACTGGACTATAAGATCATTTTTTATAGTGACTTCATTTAAAGAAGAAAAAACTTGCCATTCCTACCTCCACCCCATAAAGACAACTTCATCAACTGACTGACACGTGTGGGAAACATATGCGAAATCACTCTTTTAAAAGAAATTATTAGACACACACTCATCCAAAACGCACAAGCGCATACAGGCCTGTGCCTGTGCACACACCCCACAGCCCCACATGCACACGCACATACACACAGTCCTCACAAAAAAAAAAAAGAATTTCTCATTCCAGAAGCCTAAGTACAGAAACCAAAAGCAAAACGTATGACATGTTAAACCATCAAGGACTGGCCTCCTCCTTTCCCTGTACTTGGAAATTCACTTAAAAACATAATGGGAAATATAAACAGACGCCAGTTAACAACATTTATTTTATAGAGGGGAGTGGGATTGGGTGAGAAATTGAAGGTGGACTTTCATCTTTTACTATATATTCTTCTATACTTTTGGCTTATTTTACCTTTTGCTTATTTTTTATAAGTATGCATTCGTATATTATTTGCACAATTAAAAAAAAACAAGAAAAATAACGAAGGGGAGAAAATTAGTGTGGCGTAAGCTACTGATACCTGTTAAACATATCAGAGATTATGCCAGAATTTCCCTTCTTCATACCTGTAACTCTGCGAAGACTCATTTTTTGATGCAAGAAATCCCTTTGATACAAGTCATCAGACATCCACTACCACGGGTGGTTTAGCTGCCATTTTCCTCAAACACATTCTAACAAACAGGCCCTTGTGCAGGCGCACCACGCACACATCCCTGCCCTTTCACCATCCCCTTCAAGCCATTTACAAAAATCATCAGAAAGTGAGACAATCTAGAACTTCATAAAATAAAAAACAACAAATGTCATCACCACAACAAAACACACATCTGAGTTAGAATACAGGGAGTTAGCCAGTTGGAATCATTGAGTCTGTATTTCCAAACCTAAGTCTCATGGTTTGGGGTATTCTGTGTTTGTGTGTGTGTTTTACATCATTTTTCAAATTAAGTTTTCCCAGATTCTTCATAGATACATTCCCTTTCTGCAATATATATATTAGATAAGTAGATAAATACATACAAACATACATACATACATATATACCTACATACATAAATGTGTATGAGAGAGAGAGAGAGAGAGAGCTCTACAATTTTTTGACTCTGAGTTTCTAAAATTAATAAAAAGTCTAAAGCACAATTTCCATGCACAAAGATTGGTCACATCTTTAAAAGGTTGGTTTGACATTGCAGACATATTTAGATAAATGCATTTGATGCTACACGTACCTACCATCTTCAGCAATAGAGCAGCAGTTTTCATATTTCAGTCTTGCAGATTCTAATGTGCAACAACTCACACTGAGAAAGCCCTCCTGGGTTACAACATAGTTCCCTTCAAAGACTACTGTTTCTTTTCCTGAATCACATTAAAAAATAAACTTCCAATGCAAAGGGCATCTCACAGTGCTCTTTGGAGGAGTAGATACTGATGATTGGAATATTAATGGGGATTATGCAAAATTAAATGAAATCTGAGGAGGTAGGTGTGGTCTCCTGTATTTAAGTAAGAGGCCTTGGGAACTCTTTGAGATTGAATTTTGGTGACCTCAATGCCAAACAACACACATAGAGACATTCATGCAAATATATTGGCATATATACTGCATACTATATTTGTTCACCGAGAGATGAGAAAGAAGAGTAAATTATCACTGAATTCCCAAAAATAACAATAAAAAATGAGATGAGGGAATCAAGTCAAGTATTTACTATACACTCCTAAAAGTACTGGCAGTGATGGAAAAACTACAAAGGAATTTGAAGATGACCACTGCCTTCAAGAAACTTCCATCTAGATCCAAAGGAAAGATTAACCTATATGAAACATGTAGAGCAGTTAATTGCCAGAATTAATTTAGGCCCTTATAAAAATTTAGATTCCTGGGTCCACCACCAACTTACTGAATCAAAATCTCTGGTGATAGAGATCAGAAATCTATATTTTTAACAAGCTCTTCCAGTAATTCTAGTAATCAGTCCATTTGGGGGAACCACTAAAAGAGAGACAACATAAAAGGGTACATAAAGGAGTCATAGATTAATTTGGGAGGGGAGGAGGAAGAATCAAACAGGAAGTAAGAAAATTATAAGATCAATGAGGCAGGAGGAATCAAGAAGGGCTTCCCAGAGAAGGTGAGACCAGAGTTGTGCCCTGAAGGACAGGTAAGATTTAGATTGGCAAAAAGGAAAAGGAGTCACCTTTCAAGATGGATGATATAACATGATCAGAAGTATGGATATGAAAATGAATAGCTTCAGAATACAGGAAACAGACCAGAAGTTGCAGAGGGATCACTATTGAGAAATAGCATGAGAGAAGACTAGATCTATAAGAGGAGATTAGGATACTAAAACCAGTGTACCAACAATGTCTACAGCAAAAATGGTACCATATGGTACCTCTATGTACCATAATTATAATAGTTTTTGCAACCAGACATTCCTTCAATTGCAGGAAAGACAATGAGATCTGGCATAGAGAAGGGACATGGGAATACATGGTAAATGCAATATCTTCTCTCGAGGCACAAAGTTACCCCAGACTCCACAATAACTCCAAAACCATCAGGGGATACTTCCAGACCAAATGCTTAAAATTCTTCGGTGATTTCCCATTTTCCTTAGGGCAAAGGTCAAATTTTTGGGCATAGTTTACAAGGTGCTTTATGATCTGCCCCTGCTTATTTCTTTCATCACGTATGTTAGCACTCTTCTCACTGCACTCTTTGCCCCAGTTCCATTGAACTATTTTCCACGCTTCTCCCCTTCCTGCCTCTCTGCACCTATCTACTTCCCTACTCTACCAATTTGCTTAGCTAATTTTAACTGACTTTCAAATTTTCTCATATAATTTATCTCATCCAGGAAGCCTTCCCTGAACCTTAGATTTTGTATTCTGTACCTCTTAGGTCACATATGTCCTGTTCACAGTTACAGCTGTAGAGCCCAGAAGAATGGCTAGCACATATCAGGTGCCCAATAAACATCTCTTGAATAAAGAGTGGATTTTTAAGTTAATGTGCCTAATTAATTAACTAAGTGAACACCAGTGTTACTGGGAAAAATCAAACCACCCATATACAGCCCCCAGGCTGGACCAGAATGACAAAATCAAACTTCCGTTCATTCCACAATTAGCAAAAGAAACCCAAGCAAGAATTCTGTGCATTTGCTTTTTTTTTTTCCAATGCACCGGAGATTCAGAGCTTTCATTTTCCCTTCCATATTATCAGTGGTCAAGAGATGGATCAAAACTTAAAAATAATTGTATGAACACTAGAGAATCAATGAAGCCCAGTGTGAGATCACCTGCTCTTCACCACTTAGGCCCAACACACAAATTTGCTCCTTCAAATAGTACAGAGCAGTCAGATACTGTTGTCACACCTACACAGAAGGCTGTGGAACCTGTCTTTATAATGTAAGTGAAGCCAACACTCCTGCAAGACTTGATTATTTTATACTCAGATACTACAACATTCATCTGGCTCTGGTAATTGCGTTTCAATCTTTGGCCAAATTGAGCCCCATTACCCACCATTTGATATACAATGCAACTGAGATGAACCGCAGAAGTAATACTGTTTAGCAGTTTTAGCTTCCTATTAGAGATTCAATGACCGCTAACATCAAATGAGGAACCATTTGATATCATAGACGTGCCCTGATTAAGCTGAGGCAATATACAAAACATTCTAATTCATCCCAAAGACCAATTTAAAAGTGAGTGGTTATTTGCTTCCCCAAAAATAGTTTTTTAAAAAAAGAAACAACAACAAAAAAGAGATTTTCATTGTTTTTCAAACAGACTCACCATAGGATGCTCAGAGAGTGAGCCTCCCTCAAGCTTTGGAAACAGCATTGTGTTTACAGCTGTCCTCCTTAAATGTCATTTTTGGTAACACTGTTCAGGAAAGTGGAAAGAGTAGAGGATTTGAAGGTGAGGGATTGAAATCCCCACTCTTCCACTGCTCTCTTGGCCACTTATGTGTGTGCAGCCTGAAGTTCAGAAAAGGTGAAATAACTTACCCAGTCTCCTCCTGTATAAAATGGGGATAATCCCAATGCCCATCTCATAGAGCTGCTGGGATGATTACATGAGATAATAAGGGCAAAGTATTTGGTAACTGTGAGGCTCTCCATGAGTTCCACCTTCTGTGACTGGCACTTTATAGTAATTATTATTTCATTCATTTTTTAATTTCTTAATTATGTATTCCATGGCGCAATGTGGTAGAACACATGAGCTCTGGTGTCAGGTAGCCCTGGAATCAAATCACTGTCCCACTGCTAACTGCTTTCCATTAAGCAAGTTATTCAACGTCACTGAGCTTCTACTTGCTTTGCTACAAAATGGATTTAGTAAAACCTACCTCCTGGAGGGTATTAGGAAGAATGAGGAAACATGGAAAATACCTATTATCACAATGCCTGGTACATTGAAAATCTTCCATAAATGGTAGCTATTAATATTATCTAAGTACTGGTATTCTTTATTCCATAATGAGGTATACTTGTGCTGAATTACCAAAGGAAACCTCGGCCAGGCCAAAAGAAAAGAAAAAAGCAAAACCAAACCTAGGGCTATTGCAACAGCTGATCTGGGCCATCTGATTTTTATAAAAAGTCAATTTAGTAAAAGCAGTATAAAGTGAAACAAAACAGCCTTCAATCCATGATATATGAGCAGCACAGACCCAGAAAGTTGTTGAAGAAATTATTCCTATTTGGCTGATGGTGTTATTACGGCGTATATCTAGCCTAATGTTGGCTCCAATTGACCAGAACCAATTATTTGATGTTGTTCTACCTACCTCAAAGAATCCACATTCCTTTTTAGGGTTGCATATTCCAGTGAACAAAGAAGTCAGCAGGATGTACAAGAAAAAGCAAAATGCAGTAACAGGATGGAGGGGACATCTGCCATGGGTTGGAAGTCAACCTACATAACTTCTAAATTCCCTTAAAAGTGAGACTCTGGGAATCTCTGGACTTTCACATGCTGTGTGCCCAAGACCAAGCAACTTCACCTCTCTGAGTCTAGGATTTTCCATCTGTAAAATGAGGGAGATGGCTCTAATATTCTGTGGTTCTACTTTAAAATTAAAAACATTCTGCAATAGCCACAAGGGCAGAAAAGCTGAGACTCCTCCAATCATTGCTCTGAGCAAAATCAACTCTAAATAAATGCATGGAAAACATTCTCTCCTTTACCTTTTTTATTGCCCTCTCTTTGTCCAGGCCCTCAGTGATTGGTTATAACATCACAGTAAAGCGATTACTAATATACTCACCAAAACTCAGAGAAGAATAAAAAGAGATCAGAATCCTCAATAAATGCCCTTCCTTCACTCCAGAAAAGGAGTTTCATTTAGTAAAAGCAAACAAACAAAAAACAAAACGTCTTTTCATGAAGCCTGTACTGATACAGCAGGTAAGAACAGTTAACCTTCAGAAACATTCACAAACACCATACAGTTCAACTCCTTTTATAATCTAGGCGGGAGAGAACTGGAGACACACTTCATAAGGATGCTTTAGAAGAGCAAAAATATCGTTGAAATTTCTACACGAAATATGAACCAAACTCTTTCCAAGAGACAAGATGGGTACTAGATTTTTTTCAGTGCTTTCAGGGACACCCACTAAAACTTTGATTAACCAGGACTCTATAAATACAAACTTCAGATTTCCAGAATTTTCTTGCTATACTTTCCTCCAAGGAAAATACAGCCAGTCTTAGGCTCTCTAAACAGCCCTGAGAGGGTGACAACAGTGATGACGACGATGGTTTAGTGCCAGAGCATTCACATGCCCCTCTTGACTTTTTTATGTAGCAAGAGGAGGGAATATATAGAGAATATTCCTATAGATAACATTTATACTATTTACATATGTATGTTATGTTCATGTTATAGTATCTTGTGGATAATATTTATTGACCACTTACCCTATGCCAGGCCCTGTGCTAAGTTTTTTTATTAAGCCATAGCTCACTTGGGAGACTGGTAATAAAGGAACCCTATCAAAACCCAGCAAGAGTTCTCTAAACCCGGAGGGGTTAGCCAGGAGCGATGGGAGTCAAGCCATGAGGTATGGCTGCTCTGGCATAAAGGATTACAGAAACCTTCAGATAGTGGTCACAACAACTATGACCTCAGACCTCTCCTGGCCGCCACCAGGACAGGTTCCAGAGAAGACTGTACAGCCATCCTTCGAGCTTGGCTGCTGCAAGTGTCCCATGGAGTTCCTGGACCTTCAGTCGGCCACTTGAACTTAAAATTTAGGCCTCTTGGACCTTGCACCGATCCCTGGTTTCACAGTATCTAGTGCTAGCCTGCATTTGCCTTGCGCTGAGCAAGAGAGGAAACTAATACAGCGAGCAGAAGACTATTACAATAGTTCATGTAAAAGAAGTTTCAAAGGCTGTGGCGGGGGTTAGCAACGGTGCTTAGAGAGACAGGAACGTATCTGAGCTATCTTTTGAGGACAGTAAAATTGGCATGTCTCTCTCTGCAGTTTTATGTTCACAACGAATGCCTAATTGTTCCATCTGATTTGGCTGCTTTCTGGTGTATTTGTTTCAACACACCAACCAAAATAAATCCCAGTTTAGAGACCAGATTTCTCACTTTTAAATACTTTTGGTGGTATGTGGATACAACCTAAGACTTAACAAATCCAAGAAAAGTGAAGAAGAGAGCATAAATTTAAGTGATAATTCAACCCAAAAAAGCAGAAAGATGATAGTGTTCCTTGATCCAGAACCTTCTTTCATAAAATATTAATATTCTCAAATGGAAATATTACCTATGATGCACACTGAGTGCTACTCAAATGGCAACTGGCCAAGAAGAGAAAGAATTTTTTAACACCAATGCATTAAGCTCTGTAAAAAATTGTTTACTGCTAAAACTTGTGCACAAAGAATTAGAAATAGAATCAATGAAGCATAAGCCTCAGCATATCTTTTTAGTCAGTCTCTTCCATACATTAACTTAACTCCCATTGTTATATTTTCATCCCTGTTGGAATGGGTTTTCCTTTGCCTTGTCAGAGCCCCAAAAGTCAGATGTTTAGAAGTAATCCAAGTAACCAGCAAATGGCCAGGCCCGTGTAGCCCAACACCTATTTTGATACCCAAACTGTATCTCTTAAGCCAAGGGACATCCAGAAGGAAAGTGGAAAAGCCAAGCAATTATTTAAATAAATATTCAAAATGGTGGCATTTAGAAGATTTGGATGCATTCTGAATTTTTTTTTCCATTTTAATCCTGATGTTTGCTGTTTCGACCACTGCTCTTAGGTGTTTGCCCTTTGGGGCTGGCATGCTTTGGTTTACCGATAGCCTGTTCAGAAATACTCATAAATAGTTGACATGTCTCCAAGAGATTTCTGGAAGATGAATCAACAACAAATTCCATACTTTAAAAAATATATATATATATACTCTTATATACTCTGATGATTATTTATCTGATATTTATCAGGAAGTCATTAATTAATTTATTATTTTTTTAATATAATTTAGAAGGTAACATTTCCAGGCTCCTTTGACTAAACTCTGAACTTAACTTGTTAGTTTAGTCAAGCAACTGTTTTGACACATGTTTTCTAACAAACCTCCCAGTTGTTTTGAGGCCCATCCTGAAAGAAGACCCTCTAGGCACAGCCTGGCACAATTATTATAACCAGTTGACATGATTAGACCTAAGGACTATCTTTCAGGGAGATTTCATTTCCAGATTTCATTAAACTAGCCGAAAGACTCACATCTTTTTATGTTCTAATGTTCGCCTACGAACCCGTAGTTATAGTAACCGAGAGCAAATGCTCAGCCTCAAAGGACTATCAGATTTGAAGCAATGGACTAGATTTGGCAGCTTCTCTGCTGTCCAAGATGCTTAGGGACTTACAGGCAAAACAGTCTCCTACTGTTTTTCTTCTTTACTTTGAAATGACAGTTGAAATGACCACTTTCTGGGTAACGCCAATCTATCTTCCATGTACTCCCCACCAAAGGAGGCAACAGAGAGAAAAAGTAAAATGTCAGGAAAGATGATGTACAGGGTTGATGGTGACTATAAAAAAAAAAAAAATTAAGAGAAGACTCCATAGAGAAGCTGGGCCTCGAGCTAAAACATGAAAGATAGGTAGAAGCTGAATTTGCAGGAAGGAACACATAGTGAATTCAAAGTATGAGCAAAGGCCTGGAGGGGAGAATGAATACCATGTAAATACCAGGCCAGGTGAAGCAGATGCTCCCTATCGCTTCAAGCCATACCACTGCAAATGGTGGTGTTTTAAGATTTCTCCAAGAGAAAGCCAAGATTCCAAAACACCTTTACACATGAATCTGGCTTTCCATTTCCTTCTGACTCAGCCACTGGGGTATGGATTTTGATTGAGGAAGTATGATAAACAAACTAATGGCCCCCCAAAGACTTCTAAGTCCTAATCCCTGGAACCTCCGAATATGTTACCTCACGTGTTAAAAGGAAATTACCCTGAATTATCTGGGTGGACCCAATGTAATCATGAGCATCCTTCGAAGTGAAAGAGGAAGAGGAGACTTGGAGTCAGAGAAGGTGCTCGTGAGCCAAGAAATGCAGGCAACCTCAGGAAACTGGAATAAGCAAGGCGATGGGCGCCGCCCTGGAGCCTGCAAAGGGAACACAGCCTGACTCCTTGGTTTTAGCCCAGAGAGACCCATTGTGAATTTCTGACCTCCAAAACTGTACAATAATAACTCTGTATGATTTCAGCCATGAAGTCGATGGAATTTACTATTGCAGCAATAGGAAACTAATACAGTTAATCTGATAAATGATATCTGAAGGAGCATACCCAATTCAGGGTTTATGTGCTCTGATATCCATCTCCCAGTGGCCCATGGATGGAGAATGACAAGAACAGGCACCAAACATGTCATTTTAGGACTAGGTAATCACTGTATCAGGAACCAAGACCCCATTAGGTGATTGGGAGCTAACAGTACAAATTTAAGCAGTATTAATAATTATAATAACAATGAAAGCACCCACCAGATGTTCTAGAGGTACTCCATGCCAGTACTTTATTGTAATCATCATAAGAAGCCTATATAAAATATGTTCTGCTTATCACTGTTTTATATAATCCTGTTTTATAGATGAGGAAACTAAGTTCAGGGGAAGAGATGGAAAGAACCAGAGAGAAAGTCAGAGGCCCAGGAAAGTAGGCTGAAAATCAGGGCAAGGCTCCAGTCCCATTAAGGGACTGTAGCACTAAATAGAAAACTGACAGAAAAATCCAGTGGGGGATTGCAAGCACGGCGAGGAAAGGAGCCGCAATTCAGTGGACCTGAGTGTGCCCAGGACTTGTGCCAAATAGGCTGGGTCTAGGTATGCAGGGCAACATAAGTCATTCTAGGCCTTGCCTGTTGGCAGGTTGAAAGTTCAGGGTGGAGGTAAACACCCTTGGCTATAGGCAAGGCCTGCTAATCTTCAAGCATCCCGGTGTGGTGGGCTTACATAGGATCACTACATTGTCCATCCATCGTGTCAGAGGCAAACTCTCCAACATTGAGCTCAGGGCGCTCCGACGAGGGCCCCAGCTGCCCTCAGCCTCCTGTCTTGTCATCTTCCCAAAACAGACTCTCTGCTCCAGGCAAACCAACTGCTTTGCCTTCTTTTAAGGATCTGTACCCAGAAATAAGCAAAATATTCTCTAGCAAGCAGAGGTTGCATTCTGGAAGAAAATCTCTAAGGGGTAATAGATAATTGTTCTTGTAGACTCCCAACCATTTCTACTAAGTTT
>PJEM01021917.1:0-10303 GCA_004023845.1 Helogale parvula | reverse complement strand
ACTTCCTTACACCATACACAAAAATAATCTCAAAATGGATGAAGGACCTGAATGTGAGACAGGAAACCATCAAAACCCCAAAGGAGAAAGCAGGAAACCGCCTCCTTGACCTCAGCCACAGCTATTTCTTATTGGACACATCCCCAAAGGAAAGGATATATGGTGCAAAAATGAACTTCATCAAGGTAAAAAGCTTCTGCACTGCAAAGGAAACAATCAACAAAACTAATCGGCAGTTGATGGAATGGGAAAAGATAGTTGCAAATGGCATAAGGGAAAAAGAGGTAGTATCCAAAATCTATAAGGAACTCCCCATACTCCACACCTGAAAAGCAAATAATCTGGTGAAGACACTTCTACAAAGAGGACATCCAGATGGCCAACAGACACATGAAATGATGCTCAGTATCACTCAGCATCAGGGAAATACAAATCAAAACCACACTTGAGATACCACCTCACACTGGTCAGAGTGACTAAAATGAACAAATCAGGAGACTATAGATGGTGATGAGGATGTGGAGAAACGGGCACCCTCCTACACTGTTGGTGGGAATGTGAACCGGTGCAGCCGCTCTGGAAAACAGTGTGGAGGTGCCTCAAAAAATTAGCAGTAGAACTCCCCTATGACCCAGCAATAGCACTGCTGGGGATTTACCCAAGGGATAGAGAAGTGCTGATGCATAGGAGCACATGTACCCCAATGTTCATAGCAGCACTGTCAACAATTGCCAAAACATGAAAAGAGTCTAAATCTCCAGCAACTGACAAATGGATGAAGATGCGGCTTATATATACAATGAAATGCTATGTGGCAATGAAGTAGAATGAAATCTGCCATTTGTAGCAATGTGGATGGAACCCAAGGGTGTCGTACTAAGTGAAATAAGTCAGGTAGAGAAATATACTATAAGTTTTCACTTATCTGTGGAACAGGAGAAACTTAACAGAGGACCATGGGGGAGGAGAAGGGAAAAAATAGTAAATGAGAGGGAGGGAGGCAAATAATAGAGACTTATACTGAGAACAAACAGGGCTGATGGGGGTGGGGGATAGGGGAAGGGTGGTGATGGGCATGGAAGAGGGCACTTGGGGTGAGCACTGGGTGTTATATGGAAACTAACTTGACAATAAACTATATTAACATAGACATATCAGAATTAGGCTGAAAAGTTTGTCCATAATTCTCCAACATATCTTAACAATAATGCTGCTCCGGGGCACCTGGGTGGTTCAGACAGTTGAGTGGCCAACTTGGGCTCAGGCCATGATCTCACGGTTTGTGGTTTGGAGCCCCGCCCTGGGCTCTGTGCTGCTGGGAGCCTGGAGCCTGCTTCTGATTCTGTGTCTCGCTCGCTCTCTGCCCCTTACCCCCCACCCTGCTTACACTCTCCCTCAATAATAAGATTAAAACATTAAAATTTTTTAAAAAGTAAAAAACAGAGAAAGAAAACTAACCAGGGAGGATAGAAGTTATTATAGTGGTTACTTTTTCCGAGGGGAGTAACTGGGAATGGGTGCTGGTGGGGTCTCTTGATCTAGGTGGTTATTCCAGGAATGTCATCATCCTATGAAAATTGATCAAGCTTATCTTCATAAACTGAACTGTTTTCTCCTTGTATGTTTTGCTTCAACATCCTTTGCTTTAAGGACAATATAAAGGAATGTTTCACTCAAATATAGGCTAATTTGTTTTAAAATTCAGATGACATATAAAAATGGTAAGAAAAATACAATTTACTGAAACTCTCAAGAAGAAACAAAACTCCAAACAGCCATGTATCCATAAGGGAATTGATTCAGTAGGAAACATCTTTTTCTGGGGGGTTGGGGGGGGAATTCACTGGGAAGTTCTGAATGTCAGAAATAATACCCATTTTTCATGAACCTTTCCAAGAATGAAAGATACATCAGCCAGTATGACTTCTGGAAGTCTTTTGCTTTCTCCAGACTCCACTAAGTCCTGCAGGGCAGGGAAATGGTACTGGCTCATGTCCAGGAACCTCTCCATCTCCGGCAACTGTGGGTCTGAAGTTGCATTAGTGCATACAGTCACTATCCGAGTCATACCCGGTATTCTTGTTTGTTTGTTTGTTTGTTTTTAACCACTTTTCCCCATACTGAGATCTTGGTGACCAGACTGTCCCAGGACAGTGCCTGGCATTTATGGCTCAAGACATGTTTCTGCTGCTGGCAGTGCTGCTGTAGGAAGGGGTGTGCACCAGGAGCCAGAGGAGTCTAGGGTGGGAAATGAGGGTGGAGTCTGAGTCTCTGTCTCTAAGGGCTTTGGTGCAAGGTCCAAATATGACTTTCAAGTGCAGAAATTTGGGACATAGGTCTCCATCCCCCCAGTTACCTGGGTCAGGAAGCCTGATTCACTCCACATGCCTCCTTTTCTCTCCCACTCCCCATGAATGCCTGAGTCTGGCTCCAGCAGGTCCAGGGCTCCCTGAAGGATGGATGGTGTCGGTGAAAGAGTGAGAGAGCCTCAGCTTTCTTTCTGATCACCAGGTAGGCATCTCTGCCCTTCTGGCAGGCATCTCTTGATTTAGATCACGTGTTAACATGACATTAAAAAAGTGGAATTTTTACTACAAATAATTCTCAGTGACGTTTTGAAAAGTGTACAGAAACAGGTTTTACAGAGGCACTTTTGCAGAATTACTCTAATTTTAGTGAGGTAGTTAATTTTTACAAATAGGATAACAAGACCTTCTCAGTGAAAAGCGGATAACATACACATCTGTTTTAACCAGTAGTAGATCTTACAACTAAGATAGGACAGCAAATACATTGGTATCTATAATGCTAAGATTCAGGCATAGGCTAGGCTAGGAGCCGTTCTGTCTGGCTCACAAAAGGAAGAATGTATTTGCACCGGTCAGTAAGCTGCTTGTGTCAACCTTGTTCTTTGCTGTTGAAGGTGTAAGCACCATAGGGGCCCTAGAGGTGCTGGCCTTTGTGTATGAGTTTACATTTTAACTATTTTTCCCCATCCTCATAATGGGTATCAGTGTAAGGGAAGGTATTTGTGGCACCAGTTAGCAAAATTGTGTGCAGTAACTTACGTCAGGCTCTTGTTTGTTATCTCTAAGTTAGGCTCTCTTTCTCCGGGCCAGAGTGAATAGTAACTCTTGTGTTCTTTAGCCCCCTTTATTACCAATGTCTTGGGTTTGTGAGGCTCATTAGAGGAGCCTTTTCACAAACACCTGCAGTGCTTTGTTTAAATTCTTCTTTGTAGAGTTGAGAATAAGCTTCTTCCCATGAGGTATCTGTGTGGGGAATGTCGGTCTAATTTGGAACATTGTGAGGCCTAATCAATAATAGCAGTCTCATTCCTCATATGGGCCAAAAGTAGAGGGAGAAACCAGTTTCACTTCACTGCAGGAGCTGTGCAAACGTCTGCCATGTCCTTGCTGTGACTGTCATCTGGCAAGGCCGACGCGGCTCCCAGCACATGAATCAATGGGTCCTGTAAGCTTCACCTCCTGAAAATGTCCCAAATTGCTCCCTTCCTCATCCCTTCTTTGTCCTGCCCCCTCCCCTCCATGCCTCTTGCCTTGACCATTTCTCCTTCCTCCTCCCCAGCCCCCTGGTCTCCAGTGTCTCCCCTCAAGTCTGTGTCCCACACAGAACAGGCCCAGAAAGGTTTCCCTGCCCCTTCCCTGCTCAGAGCCCTCTGGTGGCTCCCCCGCACCCCAGGGTAACTTCCTCAGTTTATCAGGTGCAGACGTTTCCCTGCCCTCCCCAGCAGACCCCAGAGACTTGCATTGCCTTTCATCTACAGGACTCAGTGCCTTTGCAGTCAGTCCTCTACCTGAGGCGCCTTCCTCCGTTAATATGACCAGTTCCCCTCCTCCTTCCAGTCTCAGCTAAGCCTCTCCCCCTCCAGGATCTTTCAGCCACTCTAGACTCCTGGATTTATCTATGAATGAGCGTGGGTCAAATAGTCCATCCTCTGTGTTTGGGACATGGGAGAGACACACCTCTCAGCTCCACTGTCCCTGTCCACCCCCCACTGGATCCTGGTCCAATAGCAAACCTCTGCCATGCTGAGCTGGTCCCAGGAGGGAAAGTCCCTGACCCCCTCCCAGCCCTCATCACCCGGGGTCCTGGAGCTGCCCCACGTAGGGCCTGGAGATGAAGGGGAATTCACATGCCAGACTCAGCGCCCGATGGGCTCCCAAGTCATTTCCTCTGGCCTCTCTGTTCAAAGTGAGTTGCAACACCGATTCTGAGGGTGGACAGCCTGGCCAGGTGTCTGGGATGGGGAAGGGCCTGGAGCCTGAACTTCATCCGCTGTCTCCAACCTCCCTCCTCAGGAAGCCCCTCTTCCTGTAGCGGTGTGACTGAGGAGCAGGAGGGCTCATGCCCCTGGTCCTCACCCTGCTCAGAGGGGTCCTCATGGGGGCTGGCTTCCTCCTAACCTATGGCCTCATCTAGATCTACAACACCAGGTGAGCAGGCCTGTCCCTGCCCAGGGAAGTCTCCAGGAAGTCCCTGAGTTCCAGGTGGGGCTGAGCTGTCCTACCCCTGGAGGGTGCACCTCCTTTCCTGTCCCCGTTCCCATCTGTGCACCTCCTCTCCTGCCCCTGTTCCCATCCGTGCGCCTCCTCTCCTGCCCCTGTTCCCATCCGTGCGCCTCCTCTCCTGCCCCTGTTCCCATCCGTGCACCTCCTCTCCTGCCCCTGTTCCCATCCGTGCGCCTCCTCTCCTGTCCCTGTTCCCATCTGTGCGCCTCCTCTCCTGTCCCTGCTCCCTTTTGCTCCAGTCTCACCCTGTGATTGACGCATGAGCCTTTGGAGACTTGTCCAGCCACTCAAGAGTTACTTTGTTAACACTATACTGGTTTTTCTTTTAATTTTTTTTGTTTATTTATTTTTGAAAGAGAGACACAGTGTGAGTGGGGGAGGGTCAGAGAGAGAGGGGGACATAGAAGCCAAAGCAGGCTCCAGGCTCTGAGCTGTCAGCACAGAGCTCAATGTGGGGCTTGAACCCAAGAACTGTGAAATCATAACCTGAGCTGAAGTTGGTCGCTTAACCGACTGAGCCACCCAGGCGCACCAACACTATACAGTTTTTAATGTCTCAGCTGTATGAGTCTTGGAACATCCTATCCTCCACATTCTAGTAATCGAAGCAGTCATGGACCCAACCTTGATGCAAGAAGGGGAGATACTAATAACAACTTTATCTTGTAACGAGAAGAGCTCCATGTTTGTGTGAAGGAGGGGCAGGGTTGTTTAGGATTGTCTCTGGAAGCCAGTTCCTACAGCTGCCCATCTATCTTGACTGGTGGCTGCCTCCTCTGTCTGATGGGAGGATTACCCCTCTCTGTCAGAGATGTCAGAAAATGAGATGGAACCAGATATGTAAACTGCCAACACTGAACCTTTACTTTTCCTGCTCTTGAACTCGTGACAACAGCCTGGCATTGTGCATAAGACATTTCTGAGGTTGGATAGAAGGATAACGAGGAGAGACTGAGACCTTCCCTTCCCCCGAGGTTCCCCTCCAGGTAGACCCAAGCCCTCTCCAGCACATGTGACGTGCTGCCTGAACTGACTCCAGACCTAGGATCCCTGTTCTGTGTGCCCTGGCCCCTCCACAGAGCCTGGACACGCCCAAAGCCAGCCCTTCCCTCTGAATCAGCACCACGGACAGCACCATCTCCCTTTCCCTGGGACCACTCCCCACCCCCAGCCAGGTTAAGTCCTGCTCTGAGATAGCGCCCCCTGTGGGTGGTGCCCCCCCTCGGATGGGGCAGAGGTGATTTGGTCACAGAGCACAAAACTTGGTAGCTGGGGGAGGATTTCCAGCACACTGGGAGACTGAGTGGGATTGAGAACACGGTACCTGAGAGCCCAGGAATTCTCAGGGTACCAAGATCACCTGTGGAATTCACATCCCTTGAGATCGCCCGAGTCCCTATCTTGTCAACTTGTCTCTGAGAACTCACCTGGCAGTTCAGAAGGGGAAGAGCTCCAGCCGTCCCTCACCCACCATCGCTGGCCTGCTCCTCCCCCATCCCAGCCACCTACCCTGTGCCATTGGAATTGTCAGGAATCTGTCTCCCAACCAGATGCTGCTCCCCTCAAAGACAAGAGCTACATCTCTCATATTCACCTTTTTACTGGAAACCCGAAGGCATAATGTAAATAGTTGTTGAGTGAATGAATGAATGAATGAATGAAATTTCCTCTCCACCCCATGGGAAGAGTTGATCATTCTTCCCTCTCAGATGAACATAAGCTACCCAACTCCCAACTCCCAGCTCAATGAATTCTGATCAAAGATTGATGAAGTGGCCCCCTGTGTAGACAGTGGTCCATGAGTTTGGGCACCCGTAGATGATCTGGGCAATTCATTTGCCCACTCTGGACCTCAGTGTCTTCTTCTGAAAATTAGAGAAGCAGGGTAGACGACCTAGCTGTGCTGGCGTGTGGGTTATCAGTTCCCCCTCTGCACACAGCTGGATTCTCTGTGGTTTCCCCGTATCTCTCCTTCTCATTCTTCTGCTTCTCTTTGCAAACCGGGGACCACGGAAAACAGACTGGGCCTGGCCAGCCCTTCCGGCTGCAGAGATGCTGCAGTTGACCCTGCTGTGGGAGAGAGTGTGTCGTCCAGCACAGCGGGGAGGGGCTGCAGGGTGACACGGGGCAGCGAATGCAGGAATCGGTGATGGTGTGGGAGCGCCTCTGCATGCTGCGGTCCTGCCCCTTCCCTCCTCAGTGACCCCGGTGCTGACTGCGGTGGGATGGGCAGATTCATGGGGCTGCTTGGAAGAGAACAGACTAATGTTTTCTGTGCACACTGAGTCTTAAGAATAACACGAGCAAAGCCGTCATATTACAGGCAGCCCGCTGGGGTGATAAAGCTGTGAAGGACAAAGCAAGGGAACAGTTAGCACTAAAGTGAGACTAGGGGCTCCTTTGCGGGGAGCGGGGAGGGCGACAGGGAGGGAAGTGAAGGATGGTCCAGGGCGCCTGCAACGCTCGATTTCTATTTTGTGATGCGTCCCTGAGTTGTTCTCCTGGAGCCTCTTCTTTGTGTGGATCTCAGATTTTTCCAAAAATGTGTGCGGAGAACCAACATAGGTCGAAGGAGGCACCGCCTCCCAGGGTTCCCAGCGCCTCCTCCCAGCCCCCAGCCACAGAGGTGACCATAACCTTCTATGAATGCAGGTGCACATCTCTCTTCCCTCACGAAACCATCCCCACCCCGAGGGTGGACGACGCCCGGCTGGCATTCCTCACTCCGTGTCTGCTGCACACCTGACTCCTGGGACCCGAGCCCATGCCGGCAAAGCCCTGGAGGTCAGCAGCCCCGGCCACGCGTGGGAGCAAGGGAAATAAGCACAAGACACCAGCGGTGAGAAATTGGCCTCACGCCCAGACAGCCGCAACGAAGGGGGAAGTTTCTATCCCTTTCGAAATTAGCTCTTTTTCTTCTGCCCTTCCCCCCAGACCAGCCCTGTGTTCAGTCCCAGCTTCAGTTTCCCAGGTGTCCTTTGTGTCAGTCTCCCCTCAATGTCCTTGGAATCTTCACCGCCCCTGCTTCAGTGTCCCCTGTGGCTAATCTTCCTAGGACACAACCTCCAACCTTCCTGTGAGCAGCACCCCCCTGCCCTTGTGTCTCCTGTCACAGGGAGACCAACTGTCTCCTCGCTGGACAGTGACTCCAGGGCCAGCGCCCGGGGCTAGTGTGTGATCTGGTGAGCGGGGACGGGAGGCCTGCCACCTGGATGCCAGGGAGGAGGCGAGCTGCTCTCCTCACACTCCACCCCTGGCCTCCCTCATCTCCCAGGTCCCAGTATCCCCACGTGACTGCCACAGACCTTTACCGCCTGTGATTCAGGGGGTCTGGCCCAAGGAAGTCCGTTTTCACTTTGCACAAAAACAACCCAAGAAGGAAGGCGCATTGGCAGGAAGGCTGGAGAAGGGTTTGGAGCCCTGCACAGAGTGCGAATTTGGGCGAGATTTTCACCTCTCTGCCTCTAGGCCAGGGCCCCCAGGAATGGAGGTGTGGTGGTGGAAGGCTGATCCCCAAGGGATGTCCCAGCCCTGACCTGATGGCACCTGTATGGGAAGTTCCTTCTCTGAGGAGGGTCACTGTTCTGACATCACTGCCACCTTCCTGTCGGGGCCTCCTCTGAATCTTGCAGCACTTAGTTTCTGAGAGACAAACGCAGAGAAACAGGCTCCCCAGAGACCTGGCACCAGAGCCCAGACATGCTTCTGCTGCTGTTGGCCCTGCTCTGGAGGAGGGAGGGGGCCGAGGGCCAGGGGGGACCCAGGACGGGGCCACAGGGGGATTACTGGCTGCAAGTGCAGGACGCAGAGGTGCAGGAGGGCCTGTGTGTGCGAGTGCCTTGCAGATGCTCCTATCCCCAGGGATTCTGGTCTCCCTCTGTCCCAGCTCTTGGCTACTGGTTCCGGCAAGGGGCCAGTGTTCAGCTGGTGGCCACAAACAACCCGGGTCGAAAAGTGCGACAGGAGACCCAGGGCCGATTCCGCCTCCTTGGAAACCCCCGGGACTACAACTGTTCCCTGGACATCAGAGACGCACGGAGAAGTGACTCGGGGACATACTTCTTTCGGGTGGAGAAAGGGCCTTTTGTGAGATATAATTACACAGAGAACCTGCTCTCCGTGCGTGTGACAGGTAAGGAGCAGACTGCGGGAGAGGGCACAGGGGAAGGTTGGGGTCCCAGGACAACCTGGGAGGGATTGGGGTAACACATGTTGGGGCTCAGAGGCAGGAGCTGGACCAAAGCTTGAGGCTATTCACAAGGCTGTACCTCAGACCCTCCTCATGATCCCCGTGTCTCCCCATGTCCTCGCCAGCCCTGACCGACACACCTGACATCCTCATCTCGGGGACCCTGGAGTCTGGACGCCCCAGTAACCTGACCTGCTCTGTGCCCTGGGACTGTGAATGGGGCACACCCCCCACCTTCTCCTGGAAGTCGACCGCCCTCACCTCCCGGGGCCCCAAGACCCACCGCTCCTCTGTGCTCACCCTCACCCCACGGCCCCAGGACCACGGCACCAGCCTCACCTGTCAGGTGACCTTGCCTGGGGCCAGAGTGACCGTGATGAGGACCATCCACCTCAACGTGACCTGTGAGAGCCTGGCCAGGGCCACCCGGGTCCCTGATGGGGTCCTGAGGGCAGTGGGCTGGAGGTCCCGGCCTGGGACCTTGCCTGTTGAGTCCTGGAATCTGGGCTTGGGAAGGGGTCAAGAGGCTGCCCATCTCCATCCTCTTCCCATTTAAGTAGCTCCTCTGGGGACTGAGAGCCAACGTCCACCAGCTCTCTCCACTGACACGGATCTGCCATGTCTTTCTGTCCCAGACTCTCCGTGGAACATGACAGTCACTGTCTTTCGAGAAAACGACACAGGTAGGATCGAACCTCCTCCTGGGGTGCAGGGAGCAAGGGCAGGGTCAGGTCCCTCGGCTGCGCGGTCCCAGTGGACCTTCCCCTCCCCGCCCCCCATGGCCCTGTGAGCAGCTGTCCCCATCCGCCCCTCCCTTCCCCCTGCTGAGCTCCCCACTGTGCTCAGGAGAGCCAGGAAGGGACAGCATGCTCCCAGCAGACCTGCCCCTGATCACGCACCTCCTGACCCCTGCCAGCTTTTATCTTCCCTAACGACTGTTTATTTGAGTACATTTGAACAGGTGATATAGTCACGTGGACAGGTGCTCGTAATGCACAGAAATATGCCCTCAGAGGTTCCGTTCCCTCCTGGGCGGTGACTGCTGTCCGCAGGCTGCTCTGAGCCTGGGGGTGTCGGACTAAAGGATCCGAGGGGTCCTTTGCGATCAGTAGGACAGACTGTCCCGGTGCTTCTCTGTGACGGGGCGCTGTCCCTTCGCACGGATGGGTTCTGCCCCTGGGTGCATCTGCCGCTAATGGGAAATCACGACATTCGTTTTATCGTATTAACCAAAGTGCTATGATGAGTGAGTAATCTTGTGTCACTTTCCCAACTATGTGTATGTATGCCTGGGGGATAAGTTCCTAAAAGCAAAATGTAGCTTTGATGTTCTCTCCAACTTGAGAAACGTGGCCAAGTTGTCCTGCATGGAGGACAAGTGCACATTCCCACCACCAAGGGGGGAAGTGTGCCTTTCCCTGCACTTCCCTTTACCTCTGGTTCCCTGTCCCCTCATCCGGTCTCTTTTCATGTCCTTCTGCTTTCTCTCTGTCTTTTTGTCTCTCTGACCCTTGGTCTCTTTTTCTCCAGCACCCACAGCTCTGGAGAACGGCTCTTCTCTCTCAGTCCCGGAGGGCCAGGC
>PJEM01021916.1:0-10315 GCA_004023845.1 Helogale parvula | reverse complement strand
CCCTCTCCACAGCTCCAGCTCTCTGGGTATCTGATCCCTATGGGCTTGGGGCTTGCAGGGCACACATCGAAGCCGTGAGGCGGTAGGAAGTGAGAATGAGGGAAGAAAGAAGAGCGTGGTGCTTAGAAGAGAGAGGAGACAGAGGAGACAGAGAAGGAGGGAAGAGAAAGCGTCTTTGGAGACCAAGCTGGGGAGCTGAGAGGCAATGGCAGGAAGCAGGACTGCGGTGGGGGGTGGAGGGGGCTGGCGGTGAGGGTGCAGGAGATCCTGAGACCAGGGACTTCGTGGGGGGGGGGCGGTTAACAGGAAAGAGACCCCAGGGGCCTCTAGGGAAGCGCATTCCTATCAAGTCAACCTGCTTGTTAGTTAAAGACATTGGCTTCATGGAATCCCAATGGATTTACAGTCCTTGCTTCCCTCCTGCAGTCCATTCTGCTAGGGGGTCACAGCCCAGAACACAGACATTGGTTCCCAATGTGAAGAAAAGTTCCCTTTATGTCACATGAGACGACAGCTGTGGGGGACTCTGGTAAAGACAGACAAAAGCTGCTTCCTTTGCTGAATTTCCTGCAGCAGACCAATTTCTGTCCGCACAGGACTAACGTGTGCTGTGGCTCCCAAGGTTTGGGGCCCCTGGCCTTTGGCGCTGGAGCCAACTGGCCAGGTTGGGTAGCTGCTAGAGTCGGACGTCAACTTAAGGACCAGAGTCCCAGGCCCTCCCGACCCACAGCTAGGGAAACGGTTCACCACGGAGCTGAGTTAGCAATTCCGGGTGATGGGAGAGCAATGTGGTCATTTGAGGCCAGCAGGTTGCACGAGCGAGCGCCTCTGGGCTGCCGCAGTCAGCGGTGGGCAGGGCCGCCCCTCCGTGGGCAAGCGTACCCCGGAACGCCCCGAGGGCGAAGGCCGTTTCCAAACCGACGCCCACACCCGCAGAGCCGACCCAGTGAACAGCAGGTGTCACCCTTCTGCTTCCAAACCCCCGGCGCCTCCAGGTGCCTGGCGCCCTCCGCAAACTTGCGGGTTGGAGCTGCGGTCGCCGTGTTCCCGTGCGCTCCGGGGGAGGGGGAGGCGGGGACCCGGGCGGCAGGTGCCGGCAGGGGCCCGCGGGCCGCAGGAGGTGGGTGCCCGGCAGCCCGGCCGCTCGGAGGTGAGGAGGGTGCGCCTCCAAGTCCCTCCCCTTCCCCCGGCGGTGGCGGTGCGTCGGGGCGCGAGCAGCGCCGCCAGGGCCCGGACGAGGCGCTGGCACCATGGCCCGGAGCCCGGCGCGCCTGCAGTTCCGCGTGCAGTTGCGCTTCGTGACGGAGGAGCAGCTCTTCGGGGCGGGGCCGCTGTCGCCCCCCAGCCCGAAGCGCCTGCGGCTGGAGGTGCACCCGGCGAGGGAGGAGGCGGACGCGACGGTGACCGACGGTGAAGTACCCCTCCCGGCTCGGAAGTTGGGGCCGAGCGCGCGGTGTGCGGGGGTGGGGGTGGCGCGGGGCGTGGGAGTGCGGGGTGCAACCCCGCGCCCCGCAGTTCGCCGTGGGGGGGGGTGCCGGCCGCTTTCCCGACCCGGACGGGCCCACGTTGTGTCTTGCTTGCGCCCAGCGAACTTGGAAGCCGCGGGCCGCCGGGCCCTGAGAACTTGGCCATAAATTCGGAGGTGTCCGAAGCGAGGTCCGGAGGAGGCAGGCGCGCGAGGCACCTTCCCAGGAGCAGAACGGGGCACCCTGCCCCCTGGGCGCCGCGCCTGCTGGGCTTTCCGTTCCCTCCGTTCCCTCCCCGGCGGCACCTGCAGCCCGCGGCTGGCCGCACTCTGACGCGGGGTGCACCAGTCCGAGCGGCTGTCGTGGTTGGTGTGGTCTCTACTAGGTTCCGAAAGTGAGCTGTCCCACGACGTGCACGTTTTCCAGTCCCTAATTCCTGGAGTCGTTCCTTCTAGGATCCTGGACTTTTTTGAAAATCCAAGGAAACCTATAGAAGGTGACCCCAGAAAATGTGCACACGGGAGCACCAAACTTTGCATATAGATATGAATGGCGCAGCTCATACTGAACACCCCGTTCTAGTAAGGGTAGGGAACATACAGCTGGCGGCCTCCAAAGACTCCTGGGGTTTCTTCCTTCTACCCTAACTTCTGAGATTCTGAGTACAGTTTAAAATGCTCTGCTGTTGTGATGTGGTTCCATTGATAAGAATTTCCATAAGTTCAAATAACTCTCCGGTACCGATCTGCTTGTCGTGACAAGGAGAATACAGATTCATTGCGGTCCCTCCAACGCCTTAGAACAGACTCAGGCACACAGTAGGCACGTGATTAATGCTTGTTGTGCTATGAAAGAAAACCATCCAATGTGTGTTCTCCCTTTACTCTGGGCCGGGGTGGGGAAGCCTGGGTCTTTAAAAAAAGCAGTATTAAACAGTTTGACTAGTGTGTTAGCTTGAGCCTTGGCAAGAGATCAGAAGCCTTACTCAGCAACTCCTAGATTGCAGGAGGGACAAGGAAGTAGCTTTCAGGGTTTCTCCTGGGAATTTTGAAACTCAAGGTGCCAGAAAAGTGTTCAGTTTGTCAATGATGGTAATATTTTTTAAATGTTGGTGATTTCTTATTTTTGAGAGAGAGTGAGAAAGAGCAAGACAGAGCTCAGGGGAAGGGGGGGAGAGGGAGGGAGGATCCCAAGCAGGCTCCAGACAGTCATCACAGAGCCCCAGTGTGGGGCTCAGACTCACCAACCTTGAGATGCTGACCTGAGCAGAAATCAAGAGTCAGACGCTTAACTGACCGAGCCACCCAGGCGCCTCAGTGATGTTAATTTTATTTAATCTGTAGCCATACACATGGAGAAACAAAGGTACAGATTTGAAATTTACACATTACTCGGTGTCCTATGAATTCCTTTCCCACAGGTATGTGTTCAGAGAAGAAATATTGGAGGCTCGAGGGCACTGAGGCTGCAGACTCCCCTACAAGTAACTCAGTGCCTGACCTATGAGGACGTAATAATTTTACACAGAGGAATAGCCTTCCCTTAAAGCAGTAAATAGAGTCTAGAGGTGACCTCTGTGCTGTGGATTAGACCAGAGTAACGGAAATAGAAGGAATAATTACTGAGGCAGGCAGTCACTGTCACCAGATTCTGACAATCCCTTGGGAAAGATTCTCTAACAAGAAAGCAGAGACCTCACTCTCTTAACAGCTTGAGTCCTAAACGGCAGTTGTTAAAGCCACTCTTTTTTATGGAGGGTATTTGGAGAGAAACTCTTGCGGAGTTGTTGTTTTTTTAGTAGCTCATTTGACTGGATGGCCAACTAGACCGCTGTGGGTGATGGCCAGCAGTGCAAGTTGAGAAACGATTCTAACGCGCTCTTTGAAGGAAGATTGTGGTGTAGGCAGGTATCGTACCCTTAGTAGCCGAATTCTGAATGGCGTGGCTTTCTCCGGGGATGGGTTTTTTTGCATGGGTCCAAAGTCTTTAATGGATTTTAAGAATGGGTCTTCTTGTGGGCTGATAGACCACCAAAGCCAAATTGAGGCATTTACGGCCAGACCAAACCTAAACTCCATATGGTAAGGAGCAGAGAATGGCCCCGAGCAACAGTTACCTTGAGACTGTATAGACATATATAGGATTCTATGATAGCCAATTACATTGTGACAGGCCGATCACCAGTTTTGGTGAGAGCCTATGAAGATTGTTCTTTGTTCTTCTAAAATGACCAATCATAGTGGGGCAGTGACTAAGCAATTTCTCTGTAGGTGTGGCCTTGATCAGACTGTACAAAAGGGTGGGGGAACAGTTTGCAACAAACATTCTGTAAGTTAACCCATTCTGTTCCAGAAGAAGTTAACCCGTTACATTTACGTCCCAAGTCAGCCTACAACAGGTCCAAGCAATGTGTCTTTAGAAAGTGATACAGTTTCTGAGCTCACTTGGGGAATGAGTTAGTAAACAAGTGGGCTCTGCAGTAACTGTGCCTGGATTCACATCCCGGTGCTGCCTTTTATTTGCGGTGTTGCATTTAGCCCGTTATTCACCCCATGGAAGTGTCAGTCTGTAAAATAAGGGTGGTCACACACGTCACATCATTAACTAAAATGACACATACACCATGTTTAATGCATGACATATATTAAAAGCTTAGTGCTTACTGTTATTAATTTAATATAAATATCAATATATATTTAATATATATTTAATACATAAGATATACAATATGTTTCATATATATTATAAATATTTAACATAAATATTAATTATAGTCTGTCCCCAAAACAGTAGTTTCCTTGGCTGTTCTAAGGGATCGCAGGCCGTGTTTTTGTAAAGATGTTCCGAAGGAAGCTCCATGAAGTCTAGTCAATAATAACTAGGAAAAACGGGACAATCTTTTAGAGTCCCAGTCTCTATAGCTTGTCATGTAAGAAAACGGAATAGAACAAGACAAACCAGTTTCTTCTAACTTCAGGCCCTCCAAAACTGACAGGCGGTTTTAGGACGGGAGCACCTCAGGGGACCCAGCACTCCAGCTTACAAAGTCCGAGAAGACATTTATTCCTTTTTTTCTTAAATATATTTTTTGAGTCCCTCTTCTACCACAAGCCTGCCTGAGAGCATGGCTGATTTATCCTTTCCTCCCCAGAGCCTTCCACAGTATCTGGTACACACAACGCGTGTTTCTTGAGTGTTTCTTGAGTGAATCAGTGATTTAAATAACAAGAAGTTTTTAAAAAATTTTTTTAATTTTCGAGGGCGAGAGAGACCATGTAAGTGGGGGAGGGGCAGAGAGAGAGAGAGGGAGACACAGAATCCAAAGCAGGCTCCAAGCTCAGAACTGTCAGCACAGAGCTCCACAGGGAGCTTGAACTCAGGAGCTGTGAGATCACGACCTGACCCAGAGGTGGACGCTTCACCGACTCAGCCACCCCGGCCCTGTTAAATCAAGAATTTTTAAATGTTGCAAAAATAAAAGTTAAAATGCTGAGCAGTGAGAGCACAGAATCTGAGTTGCCCCCAGAGGAGTAAGACAGTGACTCTCCTTACAGTCTAGAGGGATGTTTTAAAATACAGCATACAGGGGTGTCTGGGCGGCTCAGTGGTTAAGGGTCCGACATCAGCTCAGGTCATGATCTCGCGGTTTGTGGATTTGAGCCCCGCGTCGGGCTCTGTGCTGACAGCTCATAGCCTGGAGCCTGCTTTGGATTCTGAGTCTCCCTCCCTCTCTGTCTCTCTCCTACAAGCACTTTTTCTTTTCTCTCCCAAAAGTAAATAAACATTAAAAATTTTACAAAGTAAATAAAGTATAGTGTGTTAACAGGAGATGTGAGTAGTAAGGTCAGCACATCAGGAGATGGGTGCCTCTGGAGAGTTACTTCCTCAGAGCTCCCAGGAGGGGGCAGCACACCACACCAGGCGTGGGCAGTGGGCGGATGGGGCAGTGAGGGGAATTGTGGGTAAGAGCCTTGGCCGTGGTCTCTGGGCAAGAATGGGGAGAAGGGTAAGCAGGCTTAGGGGGCTGGTTCGAATAATTTCAGCAGGCTGGAGGCTGTCGGGTCTGTGCTGAGGTGTCGGGCCCCTGGCCCTGGGTCGATTATGGCAGGTGGATAGTGGCCTGGAGGGTGAGAGCCCACTGAAGGGGCGTGGGGGTGTGGGCTCTGGACTGTTGGGCTCGTATTTGAAGAGTGTGCTTGCAGGGGCGCTGCTGGCTGTGCCCAGGCACCAGCTCGGCTGGAGAGGCAGGCTCCCTGGGGTCCGCAAGGCCCCACATGTCAAGGCGACAGAACTCAAGAGTAAAAGACAGGGTTGGGGCGCCTGGGTGGCTCAGTTGGATCATCCAGCGTCCCTTCAGGTCGTGATCTTGTAGTTCAAGAGTTCAAGCCCCACATCGTGCTCTCCGCTCTCAGCACAGAGCCCGCTTTGGATTGTCACCTCTCCCCTCTCTGCCCCTCCCCTGCTTGTGCACACTCTTTCTCTCTCTCTAAAAAATAAACAAAAATTAAAAAAAAAAAAAGACAGTTAATACAAGGGAGAATCAGAACGTACTGGAATCGGTAACTATAGTACATAGGGTGGGTGGCTGCAAACAGGAAGGGCCTGCGGGTCAGGTCGTGAGCTCAGATGATGGGGAGAGATGGTATTTTCACACCTCAGGCATGTGAAGGAACTGGAACATGGAGAGGAAACGCACGGTGGGCGGGGGCTGGGCCTTCCTCCATGGCGCGTGTCCGTCCGGGGCGCCGAGGACAGAGGGACGGAAGAAGTGGGACTGTGTCACACGAAGGCTAACGGCACACCAGGTCCCCAGGAGAGGAGAGAGACCGTTTCTTCCCTGCTCTGTTGAGAGCTGTCTCTTCATTAATCTGGAAGAGTGAGGAAGATAGGTCCGTAAGCCACGTAGGCAATCAAGTATAAAAATGCAGTGATTTTTTTTTTTTTTTTTTGGCCTCTGAGGGATTTTAAAAGGACTCTGCTTTTTCTTCTCTTGTGGTTGCTCATCTCATTAGAGGGGAAAAAAGAACAGAGGAAAAGTCCGAGAGAAACATCTTCTGGGTCACATGGGAGTGTGAATCTCCCTTCATTAAATTCTGTGGTAGCGGAGTCGGGAAGTTGAGTCTATGATCAGAAGCCTGAAGCCAGTCACCTACGAATGATAGAGGCATCCAGTACGTTCCATTCAACAAATATTTATTGAACACACGTTCTGCGCAAATCGCCGGCTGCACAGTAAATGAGCCGGATAAAGGCCCGTTTGTACGGAGCTAATATTTTAATTGGGGGAAGACAATAGCCAGTGACCGAGAGAGGCAATTTCAGAGCGAGATAAATGATTTGAACCCAGAGGGAAAAGAAAAATAACGACGAGGGGACGGGGGAGGGGGGGGAGGGGACAGCCGGCTCAGAGCGCGGTCCGGGAGGCCTCTGAGAAGTAAGGTTTGATCTGAGGCCACAAGGGTGCGAGCAGCCAGCCGAGCCAGGACCAGAGGAAGGGCGCCCCGGCAGGAGGAAGGGCAGGGGGGAGGCCCCGAGGCTGGAAGGAGGGGGTGTGTCTGAGCCGGCGGAGGGAGCTGAGGCTTGCTAAGAGACAGGGAGCACTCTGAATTCCCATTAGTGTCCCCGCTATTCTTAGAGCGTATCGAGGTGTCTCTAACCCGGTGACTTAAAGTAACTACTTTATCATGTTTCCAGGTTCTGTGGGGTAAGGAACCAGGCAGGGCTCAGCTGGGTGAACCTTCTGCTCCTTGTGGCCTTGACTGGCACGGACTCCGCGGGTGGCCAGCCTGGTCTGGGGGTTGTAGGAAGGCTTCATTTACTTGGGCTGGTGTGATGGTTAAGTTCTTCGTCACCTTGGGTGGGGTGTGTGCCCAGATACTTGGTCAGATACCTGGATATTTATGTGAGGTTGTTCTGGGATGAGACTAACATTTAAGTTGGCGCCTTTGAGTAAAGCAGATTGCCCCCCCCCCGCCCCAAATGTGGGTGGGCCGTATTGAATCAGTTGAAGGCCTTAACAGTAAAAAGACTGATCTTCCCCAAACAAGAAAGAATTCAGCCAGCACATGGCCTTTGGACCTGAAAGCAGCCCTGTCTCTTCCCTGGGCACCCACTCTGCCAGCCTACCTTGTGGATTTTAGATTTGCCAGGTGTGTATGTACACACATACCCACACACCCTGTGGATCCTGTTTGGAGAGGACTTGAAGATTAGGACGGTGGGGCGCCTCCGTGTGGCTTGGCTTCCTCCTGCCGCGGACTTCGTCCATGGAGATGCCTGGTTCCAGCAGACAGAGCAGCTGCATCACCTTCTATGACGCTCGCGTGGAAATCAGTCAACGTCATCTGTGTCATACTGTAGGGATCACAGCAGTTTTAAGGCTGCCCAATAATCACAACCTCCGAATACTCTGAGCCTCTCCACCTAGACCACTGGAGGAACACCGTGTGTGTCTTTGGCAAGGTAGCCCCTCTCCCAGACAGCAGACCTCTCCCAGTCACGGTCAAGTCCGACCGTCGTCCCGTTTAATCACGGCAACTCTTTAGACATGGTGGTTGGATCGAAGGGTTTTGAAGAAATAGGAACCCTGCCACGTAGCTTATTTCTTTCGTTATTTTACCAAGAGCAACACTTGCATGGTTTCATTTTCGGTTTCCTAGAAAGGTGTTTAATGCAACTCAACGGAGACTTCCAGCTGGACCTGGTTTGGGGCTCCGTCGTTACGGGCTGTTCATCAGTGAAGAGAAAGCGTTGCTCTCCTCTGTGGGGCCATAGTGGTACCTCGAATGGAAGACAAGTATAAAACCATCCAGAGCCCTTGTGTGTTTGGGTCTAAAGACACTGAAGGGAAAATAAAAGACCCCTTTTCCTACCGGAGTAAAGGCTCTTTACGATTCCTTTCTTCCCCCGCTGTCGGTAACTGTACTGAGCTGTGGTCTGTATTGAGTGCCCAAGAAGAAAGCAGTTTAAAGACAGGCATCCTCGGATGAAGACTTAGGTCAGTGCCACGTGGAAGAGCAACCAGACGCGGGCATCTTGTGAGTCAGCAGACAGCACAGCCGGCCCTTCATTTGACGAGTTAGTACTTGAAGCGACGAGGTTGTTTCAGCAAGAAGTTGAAATATCACCGAGGTCGTATTTCTGACATGAGGACCTTGTGTTGTGACAGGTCACAGGATATTTGAAATGAGCAATTGCTTTACCAGATGACACTCATAAAAATGGACCAGATTAGGACTCTCCTGATGATGAAAATCTCTTTTTACCTCTTCTTCCCTTCGATCCTAGATGGTGACCACTCACGTGACCCCTGGGGGGGGGGTGGATCTGAAGCTGCAGCGTGAAGTGAGTGCTAATAAGCCCCTAGTGCCTGGGGCCCTCTCCCCACCCCTCCATTCCCTTTCCCCTGCAGCTGGGTTTTCACTGTGAAGATTTGCAGATGAAAGCTGAGGGGTTAGATTTAATCCTTGACTGTTTCACTCAGAGGAATGACCTTGCATTGTTGAATACAGCCTTTTTTTCCAGGTCTGAGAGGTTGCTGGGTATCCTAAATCACTCTCCAATTATATTTACCTCCATTTAGCTAAGCTACCCTTTCGGTAGTAGGTGCTAGCACGTTGTGTCTAGACTCCCTTGTAGGCTGGAAGGTTAAATGATATTGGCCAGATTTTATTGGTGCATTCTGTCCATGGGTGTTATCGTCCCCAAAACTGATGCTGTCCCCCTTTCCAGGATACTGTCCTGTATTTAATCACCCACTCTTTAGCCTGTGGTAAAGTTGGTCTTCTGGCCACAAACCCAAAGTCGGATTAGGCCACAAAAGGAGAAAACCCTGTTTGCTTATGATTTGCAGGAACTAGATGTTATCAGCGGGTTTAGAAATCCGAGGAAGAGCGTCGCGTGTCTGATGATCGGTCTCTTGGCCTATTTCAGGCAGAATTAAGGTTTTCTGACCTGCGGGCCAGTCCTCTGAATTGAATTGTCTGACCCTCTTTTGTGAATTGCTTCTCACCATTTTAACCCCTGTTCTGTACTGAGGATGGTGAGGTGTTTGGATTAACTAGATCCAATTTTCCCGTCTATTAGCTTCATGACCATGGGTTTACTGAACCTGCTGGAAGCTTACTTAGTTTTCTCTTGTAGAAGCTGAGATCATTTTTACCTCGTTAAGTTGGGGGCAGGGGAGGAAATAGAATAATGAAATGTGAAAAAATGCAAAGTGACTTCTGTGTATGTTTGAGGGAAGTAGAGTCAAAATGATCAAATAAAAATGCAAAGGTATTTGGCAAGTGGTTGTAAAGGAAAGTTAGCACTTCCCTGGAGCTTACATTCTAGAACCGTTGGGAAAGCGTCAGGATTGGGTCTGGGCTGGACTTTCTGCAAGGCTGTTTGAGAAAAATGTATTGTGTGCATCCAGGAGATTTACCGTGGATGGCTGTCGGTCAGGTTCACACTGTGGCTGACTCGGGCCCGTCAGCCTCTCTCTCTGCCGAGGAATCATTTCTCACGGCCTTTTTGGGTACTGTTCCTTCTGCCTGAAGTGCTTTTCTGAGTCTGGGTCTCCGCTCTGGCCTTTCATATATTTGGGTCCTTCTCACCCTTTACTTCAAAGCTTGAAAACCCTGTTTCGAGAAAGGACTTCTCCTCACCCACCGTGTCCACCACCATTTTGTCTCAGCCCTCTGCTTTCACGGCCATGAGCGCAACTTGTAAGGAGACGCGAAAGGATGTTATGACCCATCGTTGGTTAAAATCAAAGCTGGGAACACAGGCCACAAGTCACAAGAGCATTTAATGGGACACCTTGACGAGCCGGGAACAGGTTGACCTGGATGCTTCTGAGAGTATGA